>QAOC01022792.1:308773-362689 GCA_003255005.1 Begonia fuchsioides | reverse complement strand
TTTTTTTTTTTTTTTTTTTTTTTCTGATCGGTAATTGTTTTAGGCTATATGGGTTATATTTTTTTATTTTTTGTGTCAAAGGAGTAGAGTTTGATTTTGTCAATTGTTCCATTATGTCTTGAATTGCTATTGTTCAGTCGATGGGATTTTACATTGGTTGCCTCTGGAGCTTGATCGATTAAATTTTTAGTTGCTCTGGATACTTAATTGGTGGATTATATACTTTTGAACGTTTATGCTGGAGGATTGATTTCCTAGTTAATTACGGTAAATATATGTTTTAAATTTTCTTCATAAAATATAGTTAGTAATTATTGTCATTTTATAATCAATTAATTCATTTTTGTTTAGTATTTCATATTAAGTGTTATGTATTTCGTTGGATTTGAATCGATTTGAATAATAATTATTTTTATTAATCTTAAATTTATTTCATTTTATTTTATCAGGAAAAACCAAGACCAGCTCGAACTAGACCAGAATTTCTGGTCCGACCCTGGTCATGACCTTAAAATTTAAAAATCAAAATATATTATTCCAGTCTTATTTTCTTTAAAAACTGGACTGACCACGTCCATCCCTAATGTTTATAGATTAAATCAATGATTGCTAGATATCATATCTCATCTGTGATGGATTTATTAGTTTGTGTTTGCAGAATAATGTTCATAGTTGTCGAGTTGAAAAGGAACTTCTCCTCTTGAGGCATTTTCCAATGATTCTTCACTACCGAAGCTGCCCAATGAATTAATTAACAAAAATTATTCTGATTTTAGGACAAGGAAGGTATTCCTCCTGATCAACAGAGACTGATTTTCGCTGGCAAGCAACTTGAAGATGGTAGAACTCTTGCAGATTACAACATCCAAAAGGAGTCTACACTTCACCTGGTTTTGAGGCTAAGGGGAGGAACTATGATAAAGGTCAAGACTCTTACTGGAAAGGAAATTGAAATTGATATCGAGCCAAATGATACAATCGAGCGAATCAAGGAGCGGGTTGAGGAGAAAGAGGGAATACCTCCAGTGCAACAAAGGTGTGTACCGCTCTTTCTCTTTATATCCTCTATCTCTGGTAGATTTGACGTGTTTTGAGATAGTGATCTTTGGGATTGTGAATTGTTTTGAAGTTTATCTTATTCATTGGCTTGATTCAATTTTTTTTGGGTAAGTTCAATTAACCCCATGAATTATAAGGTAGTTGCAACGAATAACTTGAAGTTTAAAAGTTGTCAATAAATATCTTAAAATTTACCGAATTGCAACATACACCATATCATCACGTTTTTCGCTATTTTTTATGATGTTCCTCTATTAAGTTAACACATTTCACCCATAAACGGTTACAAAAAGATTGAAAAATTATAAATTTATCAAAATTCTTGTTTTTATGAGGTTAAATAAGTTAAATAAAAATATAAATTTATCAATACATCTTCTTTTATTTCTTGACAAGTCGTTTAAAATAATTTAAAAAAATAACTAATTCGACATCTTAAAATTAGAACAAAACATGATCATAGAACATATGTTGTGATCATGATAAAGTATAAGGTGTTTATTGACGATTTCTAAAGTTAGAGAGGTATACGTTACAACTACCTTCATAATTCAGTGAGTATATTGTTATTTGTCCTTTCCTTATATGAGAAACAGTCCTGGACAGCACGAATGAAGTTATTTTCATACACACTCAATTGCTAAATTGTATTTTTTGTCATGTGTAGTTCAATTTAGGTGCCTTTTTATGATGTTTAAGTTGATTTCTTGTTAGTAGCGCAAAGATCATCAGTTCTTCTTCTGTCAAAAGTTCAGAACTGTTTTCTGTATCGGCCCATTCTCAAATTATAAACTCTATGAAGCTACGAAAATGGTTTAATCTACGTATTGACTCTCGCTGTAGGCTGATTTATGCCGGGAAACAACTGGCAGATGACAAAACAGCGAAAGATTACAATATCGAGGGTGGCTCCGTTCTTCATCTGGTGCTTGCTCTCAGAGGAGGTCTTTGATCATCGCTTAGAGAATGCTGAATTTTGTGGATAATGAAGAAAGCACATAGGAATTGCTGTTGCTATGCTTTGTGTCTGATCATAGAATTTACTCATCCAAACATGTTTGAATTTGACTTAAGGAAATGTTTGGTTGGTGCGTTTGCTATATTCAGTCTTCCAAAACAATTTGTTTTTTGTCTTGTTTTCTGATTTCGTGAGAAGTGAACTGAAGATCCAATCTTATGTTTCGAGTTTTTCGATGTTTTTGGGTAAAAAGCAATTAAGAGTCGTGGTTTGATGAATTTAACAAATCAAATATTGAAATTTAAGATAAATAAAATGAACTTGGGCGAAATTCCCTTTCGTGACAAGCTCATTCCCTCCACGACTATATTGTCGTGCGTATGAGTTATTGAGTTTTTGTATTTGTAAGTACAATATTATCTGTTTTACATTATAGCTCGCACGACTTTGACAAAATGCAGTATGCTAGTTAGGGGCATTGAACTAAGAGTGAGTATAGTTCGAGCCGGATTTAGGTAATAAAATGCATTTGCTAGTTAAGAGAATCAGTTCTGTTTTATTTCGATTCATTTTTATATTTTGAAAAGATAAATATATATTTCTATGATATTTGAATTGAATTTTAAGTGGTTGGATCAAATTTAAAATCTATTTTTGACGTCATATTGAATTTTATATAAGTTTTTGTCAGTTTTTAGTTCATTTTTTAGGTAGGTTTTTATTATATAATATTATCTGTTTTATATTAGAGGTCTGTATGATCTGAACTGGATTTATATGACAAAATATATTAGGCTAGTTAGAGGAGCCCGTTCTTATTTATTTTAATCTAATTTTATATTTAAAAAATATATATATTTTTATTATATTTAAATTAAATTTTAAGTAATTTGATCAGTTTAAAATTTATTTTTAAATTTATATTAAATTTTATTTAATTATAATTCCAATTTTATCTAATTTTTAGTTTGACGTAGGTTCTCGATTTCACGGTTTTGGAAATGTCTAGAACCCGAATGCCGAGAATCCGCGGGTAGAGAGTTGTTTCTTCTTCGTTTTGTTTTTCTTCTTGAGGAAGAGCCTCATTCACCGGCGTCGTTCGTCTTCCAAGCCTCTAAAATGGAGGAACTTGAAGAACTTCCCTTAGACGATGATGCCCTTGAAAGTATGAGAAGTGGAGTCTTCGCCCAACTGAAGATATACTGTCTGGAGCTGTTTTCGCTTCTTCAAAAGCCTATTTCAAAGTCCTCCACAATTCTTGATTTGCTTCGGCTTCTTCGTGCTGCCCCTCCCTATTCATTGCAGCCGTTTTTTGAGTAAGTCTTTCTCTGTGCTAAAAAAAGGTATCTTTTTTTTTTCTTAACCTGTGCTAAATAATGTCCTAATAATGGTAGTTGTGAACATAAAAAGTGATCAAATGAGAAGGAAAAGATAACAAAGGTTGAAATTAAGATCATTGAAATGAAAAATACTTGTTAATTGATTCCATATAAAGTTCATGCTTTCAAAGTTAGTTCCAGACTCATAATTCGTATGGTATGTTTGTGTTTATGGGATGATCGAATACCTTAGGCTAAACTTAAGAAAAATTATGTCCTAATTCATTATTACTCTTGTCTTATTTGTGAATCTATATCCACGTTGTTACTTAAACAGCTACGCTCTATTACCTTTACTGCTGCTGTTGGATGCTGCAGTTGAAAGCAGATCCATTCACAAGACTGATTCTAGAGAAAAAATTCTGATGTCTGATGTTAAAGAGAAGCATCATAAAGTTAGAGATAGTCTGGCCGAATGCGTGCTTCAATGTCTGGAGGAACTTTTAAAGAAATGTCATTTTGGATCTGTGGAACAGGTGACCTTATAGAACCAATATATGACTATGACCTGAAGAATTGTAATTCGTGTTTCTTTCAAAAATTTGTAAAAACAGTGATTATCATACATTGACTGTGGTGTACAATATTGAGGCTGATGTCAGAAAGTGTCTTGCGACACTGCCGATCCTTCATATTTCAAATTCACAATGCATGTTCATATGAGAAACTATAATAATAATAATAATTCATAATGCATGCAATTTAGTGCTTTCATTCTCATGATTATCATATGCTACAATTATGCATTCCCCATTCAATAATTACTGTTATAGATGAGTGCAACGAATGGTTTTTGCAGATGGTTGTAGTGTTGAAAAAGTTAACTTATGGAGCAATGCTTTCTCCTTTAGAAGCATCAGAGGAGTTTCGTGAAGGAGCTATCAAGTGTTTTAAGGCACTATTTTTAAATTTACATCCATGCTCTGTTGATTCTTGCTCATGCAGAAAAATATCTGGCTATCCTGCGCTCGAAGAAACCAAAGTTCTTCAGTCTCACTCATCAGTTGGTTTGAGGCCAAAAGAGTGTTTGATTGCATTTCTTCAGAGCCCATCTGCCTCAGCTGCTGTTGGACACTGGTTATCCATCTTTCTCAAAGTACATGAGATATTTTGTTGTTTGTGATCTCAATTTCATTTCAACATTTGATGTAATTGATTACCATTTAACTCCTCCATGGCCATTGTAAAGGTTGCAGATACAGAGGTGACACGAGGTCATCGAGGCAGTTCGAAACTTCGTAGTCAAGCTTTTATCACATTACGTATTCTTGTTGCGAAGGTATTATTGATGTTTTCAAGAAGTTGTAAAGAAATATGGCTTTTGATTCATTTTTCAAATTATTACCTGTAGCTTTGTTTCATTCATTGTGAAACTATTACAACCAAACCCTAATGTTTTCTTCTTTTAAAACCTTTCTAAGTCAAGAAATCTTCTGTGGTGAAATCGCTAAATGTTTTCTTCTTGAACCATTTGTCAAACTCAAGAATCTTCTAGGTGGCATAATAGTTGGTTCTACCTAGCCTGAAAGAAGAATAATGAAATGTAATTGGATTAAGATATGACCTCGTTCACATGTTCATGAACAAATGTTTTGTGCGTTATTTTTTTTATTTGATGTTTTGAAAGAGAGAATATGCACATTTCTAGCTTTCATGTGCAAGTAGTTTTTTTTCAATAGACAAATTATTTTCTGTTTCAATTAACCATTGTCAATTGACTATTTGAAAAGTATGATTCAAATTTTGTTGCACAGTAGCCTCAAAGATAACTGTATAGAATGCCAGTTTTCATGATTGTAATTATTCTTTCAGGTTGGCACATCAGATGCATTAGCCTTCTTTTTACCTGGCGTTGTTTGCCAGTTTTCAAAAGTTCTGCAAACTTCTAAGACGATGATGAGTGGTGCCGGTGGAAGTACAGAAGCTATTGACCAAGCAATTAGAGGTTTGGCTGAATATCTGATGATAGTCTTCGAAGATGGTTCTAATTTGTCTATCCCTGATACGGCATTAGATTCCGGTTCTGAAATAGAGAAGGACGTTTTTAAAGACATAACATTTTTTATAGAGAAACTTCGCCTTCTCCCGGTTGAGATTCAGAGTGGGAGCGAAAATGTAAAGGAAGGTTCCTGCTCTGATTTGGTAAAAAGTTTAACTCCAGATTTGAAACCGAAAGGGAAGATGAGTATCGATGTTGATAAACAGATTGGATCATTCAATGTAAATCGTACAAAGGAATGGATTGAGCAAACTGCAGAAAATGTGGATAAACTACTGGGTGCGACTTTTCCACATGTAATATCTTACTTTTTCGTGGCTATGGTCATTCTGAAAGTATTAATTATTTCCCTTTGAAGTTGCTGAGTTATGTTATCCTCTAGAACTCATAAGATAATGAAAAATTCATTGCGTTTTATTTTATTTTATTAGATTTGTGTTCATCCATCCAAAAAGGTGAGACATGGACTTGTATTTGCAATCCAAGGACTATTATCGAGGTGCAGTTATACATTGCAAAAGAGTAGATTGATGCTTTTGGTAAGTGAAGGACTAAGATTGATGTATTTTAGATTTATTTGGGTAGTGAAACCTGACCTCGCCTTTGAAACCTTATTGTTTTTTATGCGTGACACGCCTATTCACCTTCATTCACATTCATGTTTGAGATATATTACTATGTTCTATGCAGGAGTGCTTGTGTGCATTTGCTGTCGATGATTCTGAAGAGGTGTCTGCATTAGCACAAGAGTTCCTTGAATATTTATTCTTGAATAGAAAACAGTACTTTGAGGAGGATATTACTAAGATTTTGATCAGGTTTATTGAACAACGTTTTAAGCTTTAGTTTGACCTCGCATCTAACACAATCTTCATACTTTAATCGTCTTTTGTTTCAAATTTCCAGGCTCATTAAAAAGCTTCCAAAAGCTGTTCTCGGGCTGGAAGCAACATTTGCATTGTCGTTAGCTCGACAGTTGCTGGTAGTGATATATTATTCAGGTCCTCAATTTCTGATAGTTCACCTTCTTCAGGCACCAGTACGTGTTTCCTTTCCCTAATTTTTCTTCTCTGAATGCCTCTTTATACGTTTTATTCAAATGTTTGATTTCAATGCAATAATGCATTGAAATAAAAAATGCAATTTTATTATAAAAAATAACATCCAGGAGAGATTCTCAGCAGATGTCAGTTAATTAAATTTCGATGTTTTTGAGATATATTACTATTGCACAATATCAAATTTTCTGTTAACACTTGTAGGTATAGCTCAAATGTTTAGGGTAGACCCATATTTTTCAGTGTTAGAAAAAAATGAATAGTAGTTAAGAGTAATTAAGCTAATGGCCACTACAGAATGAATGGGGGACGGATTAGTTATGACGAGTAAGGTGAAGTTTTATTGTTGGAAGGAAAATAACGTTTTATATTTGAATATAAGGTTGAAACCGTCACTAAAAAGTCTTGTTGGGGTTATTTTCTTATGAGAACGATGATGTGACAGGCTTCATGTGATATACTGACAACTTTCTGTCCATCCCTCGGATTGATACCCTCTATTGTTGTCTCCTACTGTTTGATAATTTGTGCTATTTGTCATTCCTTGTTTCATGTGGCATTTTTAGGCTGCAGCTGTTCAATTTTTGGACATGTTTTTCGTCTGTTTGAGCCAGAATTCAGTATATGCTGGTTCTCTTGATAAACTTGTTGCCAGTAGGTCATCATCCGCAGGATTCTTGCAATCTGTAACTGAGTTGAAAGCCGGAACCAATTCCATCACTGCGTGTCTTTCTATCATGAACAATAGTTCACGAGCAGTTTCAGAGAACTTAAGCATCCAGAAAGAAGAAGTACAACATATGCTGCAAAAAGATCCCCAATCAAAAAAAGAAAATAGGCCTAATGGTTATGAGCTTCCCCGCATGCCCCCTTGGTATGCTTACAGCGGCTGTGAGAAACTATACAATGCTCTTGCAGGAACTCTAAGACTCTTTGGTTTATCGTTAATGGCAGGTCAATTCATCTCTATGATCAATCATATTTTGCTTGGGTTACAGTTTTTTTCTCTTTCTTACTGTTGGAGTATTCTTTGTTTTTGTCAGTAGATGCTATTTGTGAGGGAACTTTATCGATAATGACTGATATTCCTCTGAATTATTTGCGTAAATTGATCCATGAGATTCGTGCTAAAGAATACAATGAAGAGAGCTGGCAGTCCTGGTACAATAGGACTGGATCGGGACAGTTATTACGACAGGCGAGCACTGCAGTATGTATTCTGAATGAGATGGTATTTGGTATCTCAGATTGTTCAGTCGATAGCTTCTCTAGATTATTTCAAAAGAAAAGAAAAGACTCAAAGGTTGATCAACTTGACCAAAGTTCTATAAATGATCAACGCAATGAATATGAATGGGGTGTTGTAAGAGAATCTGTTTGGAAGGCTTCACATGGAGCTAAAAACCAATTGATTGATGGTGTTGGTAGAATCCTTCATGAGTATTTATCTCCTGAAGTTTGGGACCTACCTAGTAATTATAAACCTACTGCTGTCCATTCTGATGGTGAAGCTGAAGAAATGAGTTTGCACTTCTTGAGAGACGTTGCCATGTTACACCAGGTGATGTAAATGTTTTCATTTGATTTTTGTTGAATAAATATCGACTATAATCTGCTTGGGTTTATTTTGACAGGTTATAATTGAAGGAATTGGGATTTTTAATATTTCCATGGGAAAATATTTTACTTCCAGTGGATTTCTTCATTCATCTCTTTATCTTTTGCTTGAGAATCTTATTTCTTCAAATTCTGAAGTTAGAGCAGCAGCAGATACAGTCCTAAATGCCATGTCTGCCACATCTGGCCATTCTACAGTAAGCCTTCTCCGATAAGCATTCATCTTAATATTCTTTTTGTTATATGTATTCCCTAGGGTTATTTTAGGTTTTACTTTCTTAATACAATCTCTCATTGTACACGCAGACGTATCGAATTGTAATTGATTTAGTTAAATTGTATTTAATGTCTTATGATTAAAATAATATTTTATAATATTCGTTACATCAATCACAGCTCGACACATCAGCATGTATAATAAGAGGGCATTAAGAAGATAAATCTATCCTATATTAATATTTTTTTTTTGTTTGCAGGTTGGCAAATTAGTTTTGGAAAATGCAGATTATGTGATTGATTCTATATGTCGACAATTAAGGCACTTGGATCTCAATGCCCATGTGCCAAATGTTCTTGCTGGTATGCTTTCCTACATTGGATTAGCACATGAGATTTTGCCTTTGTTGGAAGAACCGGTATGACATTCACCTTTCGTGGCCGTTCTTGGAAATTTGAATTGCTTACTTCTTGAATCTATCACTTACTGTTTGAAACAATGAACTTTCTACAGATACGGCATGTTTCACTGGAACTAGAGATTCTTGGAAGGCATCAGCATCCTGATTTAACTATTCCCTTTTTGAAGGTCATATGATCTATTTTACATTTCTATGTTTTAAGTAAATTAGTATTAACTTAATATCATAAAGTATTATTTTTAGGGGGTACTTCAGGAAGTTTTTCATGATGCTTTTCCTATAAATATTTACTTAGGGGTTGTGTTTTGATCATCTTGATATTAACTATGAAATGGTTTTCTCATTTCTAGTAGAGTGTTGACCTTCTGAGTGGTAGCTCGTGGCTACGGTCAGGCTACGGTCAGCTAATGCTTTCGTGGAGTGTAATTTTCTATTTTGTTTCTCATTTATTGTTGTATCCGAAGATGGAAGCGAGATCAAAATTCTTATGATCTTTTTCAGTTCTATTATCATTATTGCCAAGCAGTTCATCTAGTTTTGTAATATTTATCTTGTTCTTAGCCAAATAACAGACCACATGCATTGAACACAAAAGAATTCCTCTAGCACAACAATCCATTAGAGAATAACAATGGAGACAGATTGTTGAGAGGTCTTCCTCTCACCTACGCAATGTTCAGACATAATCCACATACATCTCTAGTTCCTCTACTACTAACATTAATCATAAAACTATCTGCTAAATAGACAATATGATGAAACCTTAATACGTATTTATCTTCTTGGTGACTTGTCCTTCATCTTCCGACTTGCATAGGGGAATTTTCCATGGCTGAAAGATGCAGTCCTAAACTAGGAAATTCGAATTTGTACTCATCAGATTTCACTCTATTCTTCAAGCAATAATGCATTACTTAGGTTCTCACTCCACCCAACAAGAAAGGAAAGCAAGAAAGAACAGATAAAGGAAAACCGAGTGAGGATTAATTTCTATTGTATCCTTGTATTCTACTCTTTTTGTTGTTGGAGGTTATTGTCAATGGAAAGATCAAATTATGCTGGTTATTGTTTTTAATTAATAAACTTTCAATTAGGAAACAATGAAATGGGCGAAAACAGTTCTAGTAATTGCTAAAGTTTCTTGATGGCACATTTTTGTTCCACGATATGCATTCTGACATGCAGAAAGCTCTTTCTTATTTTCACTTTTGAATCTGTCCAGGCTGTTGCAGAGATCGCCAAAGTATCGAAGAATGAGGCTAAAAACCTGCCTGAAAAAGCATCTTCATATCTTATGCATGTCAAATCTGTGATAGCTAACGATGGAAAGATAGCTGCATCCGTATCTAAGAAAGATTCTCGACTACAAGAATCTGGTGATTGTTTTATCAGTGCATTGCTCATTACGTTAAATTTAATACAAATTTGTGATCTTAACATTTGTAATGTTGAGAGTTATACGTTTGCTGCAAGTATTTGATATTCCCAATAGATAAAATCTCGCCAAATATTTATTTTCTTTTGAGAGAAATAACTATAATTGCTTTCTTTTAATTGGAGCACAGAAGCAAAAGTAAAGTGAGAAATACAAGTCGTTACAAATCTGAATTTCAGTACTGTGCTTAAAGAGACTATTTCTGTAACACATGAGAAAAGTGTTCTAAATGCAGAATGGGAGAATATCTTGTACAAACTGAATGACAACAAAAGATATAGACGAACAGTCGGGTCAATAGCTGGTTCTTGTCTAATTGCTTCCATGCCTTTACTTGCTTCAATGGACCATGCGTCTTGCTTGGTGGCCATTGATGTTATTGAGGTAATTACACTGAGTTTCATGATCCCCGCAATTTGAAGTGTCTGCCATTTTTTGTTTATCTGGGTTCTGTACTTTGATTAAGTTGGTGCTGCATTTAGCATATTCAATTTTTCTTTTTATTAATTTGAATTAACATTGTGAATTGTTCAAAGTATGGTGTCATTGCTTTGGCAAAAGTCGAAGAAGCATTTCGGCTCGAGAAGGAAACAAAAGAATTGATGGAAGAATGGTTCGATTCAAACTGCTTGTTTCAACTTAAAGATGCACTGGATGTTGATAGCGAAGATAGCGATGAGAACAGGTTGCTTCCGGGGATGAACAAGATATGGCCATTTATGGTTTCTTGCATTCAAAACAAAAATCCTGTGGTATGTTTTTCTAGTCTTTAATTACAAAAAATATTTTTTAAAAGAAAAAAAAAACCGAAACCGACCCGAAAAAATGAGAGGCTGCAGGCTAGGGTAGGTTTTCGGGCCTCATAAAAAAAAAACCAAACCCAAAAAATTGGGTCATGTCGGGCTGAAAACCGACCCCACGAGCTCACCCCTACAAAAGAGACTTCAAAAAATGTTGCTTATAACTCTGAAAAACCAAGAGTATTTACAAGTATTTGTCATTTTTTAAAACAAGATGGCTGTTTTTTTATCAGGCTGTTAGGAGATGCGCAACTTTGACAAGCACCGTTGTAGAAATCTGTGGAGGGGATTTCTTTTCGCGTCGTTTTTATACCGACGGACCCCATTTTTGGAAGCTGCTAACGATGTCGCCGTTTAAGAGAAAACCAAACAATAAGGAAGAAAGAACTCCATTACTGCTTCCATATCGAAGTTCATCCATTTCCTCTGAGGCCTCACTGGCCGAAGCTTCCGACTTGAAAGTCCAGGCCTCGTTGCTAAACATGATCGCCGATATATCTCGAAACACAAGGAGTCAATCGGCTTTGGAAGCGGTTCTGAAGAAGGTCAGTGGTCTAGTTGTGGGAATTGCGTGTAGTGGCGTTGTTGGACTTCACGATGCATCAGTCAATGCACTTGCTGGACTTTCGTGCATCGACCCGGATCTTGTTTGGCTTCTTTTGGCCGATGTTTACTACTCGATGAAGAAGACTGCGCCTTCTCCTCTGTCATTGAATTTTCTCCCTGTTTCGCAAATCCTGCCGCCGCCATTGTCTTCGCAAGTTTACCTCTATGCTCAGTATGGGGGGTATAGTTATGGGTTTGATGTCAACTTTTCATCTGTAGAAACTGTGTTCAAGAAGCTCCATTCCCATGTTTTTACTAACCAAATGTACAGCTGATAGAATTTCTAGTTTTAATTTATTGAATACAGTTTATATAGTCTGGTGTTTTGTGCAATTTGTGATAGGGTGAGATGCTGCTCCGATTTCATATTGAAATTAAAATGAATAAAAAATATATATATTTTTTATTATATTTGTGTTGAATTTTGAGTGATAAAGTCATGTTTGAAACTGATATTTGGGATTATGTTAATTTTATTCGATTTTGGGTTGAATTTGACCTAGTTTATCTTTAAAGATTGAAATTCGATCACGAATCTTCGATGCGGGATAAAAATAAAGATAAAAAAAATGCTTTGATTGGAAAATGAGATGTGAAACATTAATGTTCCTTTGCAAGCTGCAAAATGGAATGGATTGTCTCAAAGAATTTCTTTTATTGCCCTCGCTCGGGTTACAAGCTTTCGCGACTTAGCTCGGCCAACATCGATGAAGGAAGTGCACTTATAACATACAAGTATTGGTAATAGTTTTTCGATGTGGGATAATCTAAGGAAAGAAAAATGCTTTATCGGGAAAATCAAATTCGAAACCTTAATGTTCCCAAAAATGAAATATCTTAAGTTAGCAAAAGGGTTAGCGAAGCTTAATCTTTTAAGATTTTCATTAATTTTTTTCATTATTTTTGAACTTATCCAATCCATTTATCGCCCTCACTTGAGCTACGAGCATGCGATTGCGCTCGGCGAACATCGATGAAGTGTGCTTATTTGGAAAAAATACTAGCACGAATTCTTAGACGCGGGATAAATATAAAGAAAGAAAAATGATTTATTAAGAAAATGAGATTTTAAACTTCCATGAATTGTCTTAAATTAGATTTCTTTTTTCTTTTTTATCTTTTTTGGTTATTTTTCAAACTATGTAAATATTGTGTTTTTTTTTTCCTTTTTCGAACTAATCCAATCCATTTATCACCCTCGCTTGAGTTACGAGCTTTCGCGACTTGGCTCGGTGTGCTTATAAAGAAGTAATATCGGTAAGAACTCTTCGATGCGGGATAAAATAAAGAAAGGAAAGTTCTTTATTTGGAAGATTGGATTTCAAACCTTAATGATAGCTTGGACGCTACAAAAAGGAATTGTCAAGTTAGAATTCACATTTTTGGGTTTTAATTGGTTTTTTTTTACTTAATTTTCTCAATAAATAAGTATATTTATAAAGTAAAACTATTGGTAATGATTTTTCGATGTGGGTTAAAATAAGAAAATATGCTTTATTTGGAAGTAATTCGCTGTGGTGGATAAGAGTGAGCAAAACTAGACAAAAATCGTAAACTGAACCATAACTGTCAATTTTAATCTGGTATTGATTTTGGTCTTCAAGAATAAAAAATCGTGATATTAAAATTAGGACCGTGAATAAAAAAAGTTTTAAAAATCGAATAAAATCAAACTGAAACCCTAACAAAATCTGTTATAAATCATAAAATTAGTTATATATCCGTTCAATTACTTAAAATTCAACCTAAATAAAATAAAAATATATATATATTTATGTTTTATTTTAATTTTTTTAAAATATAAAATAAAACTGAGTTAAATCTAGAACTGCATTGTTAGTTTCAAAAATAAAAAACTATGAATTTTAATTTTGATTTAATTTTAAAATAAAATTGAATTAGATTGATCTGTGTACACCGTAGTAGTGGGATAAAATTAAGAAATAAAAATGATTTACTTAAAAAATAAATTCGATCATGAGCATCCCTCAACTCATAACCATTTTCGTGCTCAAAGTCGGCATATGCTACGGAAAGTTAGATCGAATCCGGAGAAATTCGGAGAGAAAAAATGATGGAGAGAGCGAAAGGGAGTTGCTAATTGAGATTGTATGAACCGCCATTTAAGGAGACGAAGATCTAAGCCTCCATTCCGTTGGCAGGTAATCCCCCTGGTTCAAAAGTTGGTGGGAAAACCAAATATCTCATTCAAATACTAAATTATCAATTTTCTCACAAATATGCAATATTCCACGTTTTCGACTCTGCACTCCGATGAATAGCTAAATAGGTCCGATGGAAAATCCAGGGAAGGAGGAGGAGAAGAAAGATGAGCAGGAAGAGAAGCTGTTCGTCGTCATTACAAGGTATTCTTGTCGTCGGTGTAGAAGTATTCCAGATTCCTTCTGTATCCGTTATCGCTCAGTTTGGGAAATTTTCATTTCTGACTCTGAAATTGATTTGCGCCCACTGGAAACTTCCTTTCTTTACTTAGACACTGATCTGATCCTTCGTCGAATTGCCGAGCGATTTTATTCAACTCTGAAATCCGTCGATGGAGGATCATTTATTCAGCTTTGTCTGATACCTAACAAAGGCAATGATTATTTTGGAGGTTTTAATTCGCAGATTTTTTTAGACGAAGGAAAAGATTTTCGAGAGTGAAACGGTAAGAAAGAGGAGCTCGGTGACGTCAACTCTCGCGAGCATTCCAAGCGCCATTAGCCTAAAGGTGCGTCGAAAATTTCTTCTTTTTTAATCTGAAGATAGTGGAGTTCTTGCCTGCATCAAAGTTGGTGAAGTATTTAATCATAAAAGCTGCATAAATTCGTTTAATCTCATGATCTAGAAACTTTAGCGCAGGATTTGGCATATATTTCTTCGTTTGCTAGTTTAAAATTTGTCAATGTGAAGACCTCTGAACTTCCATCTTCAGTGGGGATAAATTTAGGTTAATGGGGTTGTGCTAATTTGATTTCACAATTATCTTTGACTACCAAAATTATTTCTTACTTCTAGCATGGACGTAAAATCTCAAAAGTCAATCGTTAAAGACCACAACATTGCTTGGTAGCAAAGGTTTTCCAGATAAGCACATACATATATATTGAATTTTTTCAGTTTTAGAGATTTATATATCTCTAATACTTTTGTAAAAATCAGTTCTTTTGTCACACCACTTGATGTATAGACTGTGTTTCTTTTTGTGGGAAAGACGTAAATTACTTAAATAATTACTCAAAATCGAGCTACTTTTACATAAACTATAATGATATGATAATTCTATTGCCAGAAGATTCAATTATTCAATGTTTTGATCCACCTCGTACATGTCATTCAGAATTGTCTTATGCTATCATCCTTAGGAAAGAAGTATGTTTAGCCTTGGGTAAGTGACAAACATCCATGAATAGACGTCTATAGGGTAAATTGTTGGAAAGAATTAGTTGATGTGAGATAAAATAAGGAAGAAAATTGATTTATTAAAAAAATTGGATCCAAAACCTTTATTTAACTTGGAAGTTACAGAAATGAATTGTATTTTCTTCTTTGGCTTTTTATTGATTTTTTTTGTTGCTTTTTGAATGTTGTAGAGATGTGTTTTTCTTTGTGTAGAGACTGCGTTCTTTGAACTCATCCAATCCATTTATTGTCCTTAACTGAATTACAAGCTTACATGGCTAAGCTCCGCGAACACCATTAAAGTGTTCTTATAAAGAAAAAGTATTAGAAAGGATTATTCAATATGTGATAAAATAGGGAAAGAAAAATGCTTTATTTGGAAAATGAGATTCCGGAACTAATGTTTGCTTGGAAATTACAAAAATTAATTGTTTGAAGTCAGAAATCCTATTTGGCTTTTCATTAGTTTTTTGGTTATTTTTAGAATTTGTGCAATATGTGTTTCATCACTTGTAGCTGTGTTTTTCAAACTTATCCAATCCAGTTGTTGCCCTCACTTGAGTAACAAGCTTTCGTGGCTAAACTTGGTGAAGATCAATGGATTGTCTTAAGTTAGAATCTATTTTTTACTTTTCATTGGTTTTTTCCGATTATTTTTCTCATTGTGTAGAGATTGTGTTTTTGAACATATTCAATCCATTCACTTGATGTACAAGATTTCGTGGCTAAGCTCAGAAGTCTGTAAAAAGTAGAAGTGTAAGAAAGATTTCTTCAACATGTGATAAAAATAAGGAAAAATACTATATTTAGAATGAGGCTTGAAACCTTAATGTTCGCTTGCAAGTTGCAAAACGGATTGTCTTAAGTTAGAATTTCTTTTTGGCTTTTCATTGTTTTTTTCGGTTATTTTTCTGTGTAGACTGTGTTTTTCTCTGTGCAAAGACTGTGTAAGACTGTGATTTTCAAACTTATCCAATCCATTTATTGCCCCCACTTGAGTTACAAGCTTTCGCGACGTAGCTCGGCGAACATCGATGAAGGAAGTGTGCTTATAAAGAACAAATATTGCAAATAATTCTTCGATGTGGGATAAAATAAGGAAAGAAAATGCTTTATTTGGAAAGTTTGTTTTGCAAAAAATGAAATTTCTTCGAGTTAGTATTTCTTTCTGGCTTTTTATTGATTTTTTTTGGTTATTTTTCGAGCGGTGCATAAATATGTTTACCACTGTGTGAACTTATCTACAAAGTTACTCGGCTAAGTTCGGGATCAATGAATGAATCATGCTTACAATGACAAAATGCGATTTTTGAACTTATCCAATCTATTTACTGCCCTCACTTGAGCTACGCGCTCGCGGGGTTGTGCTCGGCAAACGTAGATAAAATAAGGAAAGAAAAATGGTTTATCTGGAAAAAGAGATTCCAAACTTAAATGTTTGCTTTCAAGTTGTGAAATGAATTGTCTCAAGTTAGAACTTTTTTGGCTTTTCATTGATTTTTTCGGTTATTTTTCTCACTGTATAGAGATCGTTTAATGTTTATCACTAATGACTGTGTTTTTCGAACTTATCCGATGATCCATTTATTGCCACTTGAGTTACAAGCTTTCAGGACATAGCTCGGCGAACATCGATGAAAGAAGGGTGCTTATCTGGAAAAGGTATTCGAAAGAATTCTTAGATTTATAACCTTGAGAAGCGATAAAATCTAGAAAGTATCGGACATCTTTCTTCTTGAATATTAAGCTTTCGTTTTACTAAACGATTTATAACGGTAACTACAAGATTAATGCGAGAATTTGTTCGCAGCTAACTAGCCTCTCTTTCGAAGCTCTTCTGGTGACTAATATTTTAAATTTTATTGTTTCATCATATTCCATAGATTCGGGAAATCGGGCGTTGAAATATAACTAGCTATCGATCAAAAGATTTCGATGATCAATATATTATATTCTAACTTCTTTGGTCCTTTTTTTTCTGGGTAACATCGCATTATGTCACGAGGTTTACAAGTTAATGTCACTCATTGATAGAATTGTTACAATATCAAAATCAATTTAACCAAATATATTAATCTAATTTAGAATTATTAAAATAATAATTAATAGCATATGTCAGCAGGCTGATCGCGTGGCCTAATGGATAAGGCGCTCGCCTCCGGAGCGGGAGATTGTGGGTTCGAGTCCCATCGTGATCGTTTTTATTTTATTTTATTTTTATTTAAAATAGTTAAGGTAACGAGTGGTGATATTCTCACCACCTCCCATCAATTTTTACTTCACGGTGTTTATACACTAGAACCAATAGGAAAGGGCCAGGTGGAAAGAGTCAGCATAATTGCGTAGCCAGGAACTCTTAATGCTTGTCACGTGTCACCGTCGGGATTCCTCGGCGTATATGTTTCTGTCTCTCTTCCGACTCCCCCACAACGTTGCTTCTCCGTTCTCCCTCTCCCTCTCTCTCTGTCCTCTCTTAGGGTTTTGGTTGTTTTTGTGAGCTCTTCGCAGTTGCTCTGCTCTCTGTCAGGTACTTTCTTCATCCTCTCATCTTTATTTTCCCTGATTTTTTATGGCAGGATGTTTTCTCTCTTCTTCTTGATTTCTCGCATCACTCTAATTTTGTGCTTTTTTTTTGTATCATGTTCTGCTTTGGATGAGCGATGATTGAGAAGATATGCATATGTGACTTTCGATACTCTGTTTTTTAAAATTATTCTGAGGATCGGTTGTTTGGACTTTGTTTTATTTTTGGAGGATCATGTATTCGAATCTCGAGTGCTTTCGTAAATAGACATGCATCCACTCGTCATTAGAGACTCTGTGCTGTTCTTTTCGGGGTTCTTAGTTTTGCTTGATTATCTAAATTTTTTTCTGCTCTTAATTTCCTTGGAAGTGTTGTTTCGTGTCATATTTGAGTTCTCTGTCTTTCCTTTGGCCTTTATTTTTTATGCATGTTCAGTATTTTGAAGAATGGCTCCGAATACCTGTCCTGGTGTCTAGACATAGTAGCTTTCAAGTTTCATTTGGTTACAAATTCCCCTTTTCCGCTGGATAGAGTTGAGTTTTGTTGGACTAGTAACATACCAAGTAGTAAGCTGTGAATATTAGATGAGAATTTTATATTCTTGGGAAACAGGCCAATTATGATCATGTCTATCAGAGTACATTGTAGGCTTTATGCTTGCCTTTAAGAAGAACTGTATTTGAAATTATATAGTTGAGAACTTATAAATCGGCTTTAATCTGTGTGGTTTTTTCCTCATTTGAGTGCTTAGATTGTTGCTGCAATTGATATAAATATTTGTAACCAAGATGACACACATTATTTTTTTTTCTACGCATTTGTTTAAGCTGATATTGAGTTTCATGTTCTTTCCAGTGCTATAATGAGGAAATCCTTTTAACTGGAAAAGAATACTTATTATTATCACCATGGATCAATCAGAGCAGGCTCATCTTCAACAACAATCTCAGCAGCCTGTCATGGGGGTAATTGCTGGCGCTGGTCATTATGCTGCTAATCCTTATCCAAATGCTGCCATGGTGGCTTCTGGAACTCCTCCCAATCAACCTCCAACCTCTTTTTCTAATTCACCTCACCAGCTTGCATATCAACAAGCCCAACATTTCCATCACCAACAGCAGCAACAACAGCTGCAAATGTTCTGGGCCAACCAAATGCAAGAAATCGAGCAAAACACAGACTTCAAAAACCACAGCCTTCCTCTGGCTAGGATAAAGAAAATAATGAAAGCTGACGAGGATGTCAGAATGATATCAGCCGAAGCCCCAGTGATATTCGCAAAAGCATGCGAAATGTTCATCCTTGAGCTGACTTTGCGCTCTTGGATCCATACAGAAGAGAACAAGAGAAGAACTCTACAGAAAAACGATATTGCTGCTGCCATTTCAAGGACGGATGTCTTTGATTTCTTGGTCGATATTATTCCCCGGGATGAGTTAAAAGAGGAAGGATTGGGAGTGACCAAGGCCGCTCTTCCTGTCGTTGGCTCGCCGGCTGAAATTCCATATTACTATGTCCCACCGCCACATCCGGTTGGGCCCTCCATGTATGCGGCTCAACAGCCTCGGGCGCCTATTGCTTTTATGCCGTGGCCCCACGGCCAGCCTCAGCCAGACCAGAACAATGCTTGAAGTTAGTGTTTCTTTCTTGCTGGTGCTTGTGATTTAAATTATAAATAGATGGAACTGCAGTTTGGGGTATCCAATCTGTCGTAGCTTGGCTGTTAATCAGTTCTAGGTTGTTGCCTGTTGGTAGAAATTCATTAGTGAATATTGGTTTTTTCCTCCTCGGGTGTTCGGTTTTTACGACTAGCTATATCACATTCTGCAAGTTTGTCTCGGGTGTTGGCCAGTTCTGATTTAATGTAGTCGGGCTGTGAACAAATGCGAGAACCGAGGATACCCCTAATGATTTGATGGTGTGAAGAAACTATGAGCAATTAAGTAGATCATCTTTTATGACAACATGCTCGAAATCGAAGGTTGTTGCTTTAACCTCGCGATGGGTAAAAAGAAAATTTTGGGCAAAAGAGAATGGGGATCATTGGTCTCCCATTCCGGTGCTGGCATAACTCCGAGTGCACCAGCGCTGATTAGCTTATATAACAAATCATTGATTTGAATTAACAAAAAATCCATTCAATTGAGCATTTTAGTTGCGAGACTCTTGAGTTCAAGTCAAATTTTGATTAAAAATAGATTCAATTTGAAGGAATCAGGTTATAAAATTAGAATTGAACTAAAATTACTTATATAATTTATCCGATTTAATTCTGACCTAAGATTTAAGATTATTTTTAGTTTGGATTAACATTCGAATTTCGTAAAATGAAAACTCTTGAGTTATTAACTCAAATATATTAAAATTTAATTAATTATTTATAAATTTTAAAATTAATTGTTTAACCAGCCGGATCCAAAAGATCGGTTCATGTAAAATTTGATTCGAATGCAATCCGATCATGTGTGTATTCAATCACATTAAAAATTTTGGATTAATTTGGACCAAGATGTATATGGAGGACACCGATCCGTTATGGGCGGTAGTTCGCTGCTCTGTGAATCCAGCCTCATGCATTGCCTGCCGCTCTAGGAACCTCGAAGTCGTCAACGTAAATCGAGGCTCCGAGGGTCAACTCCACACTTGGAAGGGGCGGTCCAGAGACCGGGTCAAATAGCAGGAGGGGTCCGAGTTCTATCACCTTAATGCCCCACGTGGGTTACAAGCTTGCGTTACTTAGCTCGGCCATTGGAATGGTGAAGACGTAGCTACATAAACCGAAAAACAATAAACCCGCTTTCTGATGTGGGAGAATTTAAAGATTTGAGAATATGACGACGTCGTTTAAAGATAAATTTTGATTTATTTATTTAATTTGTATTTTATCAACGATTCCTTTAGTTTTATATTACTAATGGAAAGAAAAATGATACTATCGAATATATAACATCCATGTTGCCATTCAATACTCGACTATCATCGCATTACAAGTTCATATCTACAATTCGTAGTATTATCGACATTGCCACTTCGCCAAGAATTTTCGTCCAATCCGAACTTGCCATTTTTTCCGTCCAATCCGGTAAGAGCTTGCCCATCAGCTTTAATCCAATCCGAAATTCCCAAGTGAAAATTCGCAAGCATCGCGGTCATAATTAAACCGTTTGAATCAACTGTAAGCCGGCCGGGAAACTACAATATTCCCAGAATTCGCTTTCTTAATTGCGAGTTCGGTGTCTGATTTCAATCAATCGAGCTTCGTGTATTGGCTAAAATAGCTTCTTCCATTCTCCGAATCACAGAACCGAGACTGCACCCACTTTGCAGAGCTTTAACAACTGCTTGATGAGGCCGTTTATACCATTTGAGCAGATTGAAAGACTGAAGAACAGACCATCTTGCTTGATTCGACATCTGTAAAAAAACATGAAAAAATGATGGGTAAATCTCATAAGAAATTCTCATAACAGAGAATGCATTACCTGGGCAACATTCAATGGAGGCTGCAAAAGAACACAAATACTTTTAAAGAAATTTTCATCGTTTTCTCCCCCGTCGGCATCACCGTACACGAGAGCTTCTGCTGCGATTCCGGCAAAAAGCACCATGCAATATCTGACCAGCTCGGCGAGTACAGCATTAGTAACAACGTCGAGAAGATTAAAACTCTGTCTATGATGTTTTTCTCACCTGTCGAACGAAGAGCCATCTAGACGTCCTTCAGCAAGGTCATTGGCCATTTTTTCGTCCCAAAATTGTGTTCCAGCCTAGAAGACATGACCTTGTTAGAAGTAACACCAAATCGAACCAATCATCGCTAAAAATCTAACTAAACGAAACCAGACATCACCAATTTATTAACCTTTTTTCTCTTTTTTTGTTCTAATGCCAATACTATGAGTTCTTTCTCCAATTTCACAGCCTTTTCATTATTTTCAAGTACTTTTAACAACTTAAAAGTTTACAATAGAGATCTGATATACCAAAATAGCTTACAAGCTGATCACAACAACAAACAAATTACCTGCCCTTGTATGCCCATTTGCATTGCAACAATTGGATCCAAAATCACCCCGCGTATAGGACAACCCATAAGATAAGCTGCAATTAATCAAAAGATAAAAAAAAATGACACATCTGGATGTCAAAATGACTGTCATTTAAGCAAAATTCGCACAATTCTTACAAAAAATGTCTAAACACTCGGCTATAAACCATCGTATGATCTTAATTTAAAAGTAAATAGCAATAGTTGCGACGATTACCTTGCACTTTAAAAGTCGTCAATTAACCCATTAAACTTTAACATAATTGCAACAAACGTTTTTTAAAATTAAGATGTCAGTCAATTTAGTAAGTTATTTTTGTCAATGTAATTAATTTTAACGACGTATCAAGAAATAAAAGAAGATGTAATAATGAAGAATATTTTTATTTAATTCATTTAACCTTATAAAAAATAAGAATTTTCATAAATTTATAATTTTTTTATTATCATTTATTGGTAAAATATGTTAATTAAATGGGCGAACTTCATTAAAATTAACAAAAAAAACATGATGACAAATGTTTGTTGTAATTATGCGAAAGTTCAATGTGTCTATTGACGACTTTTAAAGGATAAAATGTCCATTGCAACTACTCTTATAGTTCATGATGTAAATTGTTATATACATATAATTTAAATAACTGAGTCATAACGAAAAGGGTTACCGATCAAGAGATGGCCAGCTTCATGGACCAAGATTCGACGCCTATTTGGAGGCCAATAACTTGATATTTGAGCTAAACACGTACCACCAAGAAAGATAGAGTCCACAAATGCTAGCCCCAATATTACTGTCAAATTAGGCCTTATATCTATGCCTTGAGAAATAAGAAACGATGTGCCTCCAAGAAAAGCAAGCAATGCTAATTGAGAGCTTCCTGAAAGTCCCCATTTCTTCGGAGACAATTTGGACACTGACAATGAAGAAAACAAACAAAAATGGTGTCTCTAAAACACAACATTTGTGAACAATTAAGAACAGTGACTATAATATTAGTCCAGGCACCTTCTAAACCTGTTGAAGACTTCAATACAGATGGGGTAACATCTCTTGATCCTTCCAACACTGCAGAAGTTTGAACACAAACTAAAATTAACTGCTTATCTGCCTACTCCTTGACGTAAAATTCAAGGGAAACTGCTATAGTCTACTTTTTATGATTAATAATACTGTTTTGGGTGTAAAGGGCCTTAAAAATACTAAAACTTTACAGAAACATGAATGAAAAGTCATCAAAGATGAGTAATCTGTTTAAGGAACATCTTTAAGTTACCTAATCTGAGCTAATTTGGCTAAATATGTGAAAGCTAATTCTTGTTTCCAGAAAAAGAGCCTTACCAATGTTTCTGCATTTGCCGAAATTGGGCAAGAACCCTCTATCCTTGAGAAAGCCATACGTATTTGCAACAAGCTTCATGTCATCCGCATTCAAACACGCATCTAAAACGTCCCAATCCCTTTCCCAACCGATGAACCCTGACTCGCCAATTCCGGACCGAAAAGTCTCTCCAGAAACGGAACCATTCACGGGATCCGTTTGGGTTACTCCTTCGATGGATTTGAGTAGCCTGAGAGCTACAGCAAGGTCCTTGCGCTTCACAGCTTCCTCGTACTCTTTCCATTCTCGAATCGCTCGAGGTTGCGAAACCGATCGAGGACGTTGATTACGACCTGGATTATCCAATCTTGTAATTCGGCCGTGGATTGAAAACAGGCGGTGGGTGGATTGAAATTGAGGACGAGGATGAGATGCAAGCGTGCGCATTGCTAGTTTTGACTCAAATCCTTGGCATCCGACGCATACTCAGACAGCTTACAGAGGTATAGAGCAAAGCAAACCCAGGTTTGGAGCCAACAAAAACCGGACCAAATATATCGATTATCTGATTTTATGGTTCGGTTTGGTTTTGAACCGCCTTTCCGAATAGGAACCACACTGCCGATTCTACGCCATCTTTGCAGCACCCAACGTTCTATAAATGCTTTCTACACCCCTAATCCTCATTTGCCTCCGCTTCTATCTCATTTCTTGGCAGATCGGAATCCTCAATCTGTCTCACTTTTCATCGTAAGCTTCTATATTCCGATTTTTATTTTGCCTGATTGATTGATTTTACTGGCGATTCATTGGTTTTCCGTTTGCGCTTGTTATTAGGGTTCGTCATGGCTACCAAGAGGAGCGTTGGAACTCTAACCGATGCAGATTTGAAGGGAAAGAGGGTGTTTATTAGAGTGGATCTGAATGTTCCATTGGACGATAACTTCAATATCACCGACGACACTAGAATCCGCGCCGCTGTTCCTACTATCAAGTATTTGTTAGATCATGGTGCTAGGGTTATTCTCTCCAGCCACTTGGTAATTTTTTTCTCAATTTTTCATCTTCCATGGACTACTATGTATATTTTCCCTATGTTCGTTTCCGAGCTTTTATGATGCAGTCTGGTTTCAACAATCATTTCAGAATAAGTTTGCATGGCCAGCCTAAATTCTTAAGGATATCAGTATTGGGAAATTATATGATTCCCGATGCGATATTTTTTATACAAAATTAATTCATCGACATTTATACTCGATATTGATTTATCTAACTAGTTTTTTTATCGCTTGATATTAGAATATAGTGTTTCATTCAGATCTCTCATCTGCTTATTTTTCTTTAGAAAATGGAAGTTGAGTTATTGTCAATTTCAGGGACGCCCAAAAGGCGTGACTCCCAAATATAGTTTGAAGCCTTTGGTGCCAAGATTGTCTGAACTTCTAGGCCTTGAGGTATTCTTGTTCTACATGTATATTTTCATGGAAAATTATAAGGCTGTTCTGCTTATTGCTGCTGGGTGTCCTATAATAGGTGAAAATGGCTAATGATTGTATCGGTGAGGAAGTTGAGAAGATGGTTGCTGAATTACCTGATGGAGGTGTATTGCTTCTCGAGAATGTGCGATTCTACAAGGAGGAAGAGAAGAATGACCCAGAGTTTGCAAAGAAGTTAGCTTCTCTGGGAGATTTATACGTAAATGATGCATTTGGCACTGCTCATAGAGCTCATGCTTCAACGGAGGGAGTGGCTAAATACCTAAAACCTTCTGTTGCAGGATTTCTTATGCAGAAGGTGTGCTACAGTCTTTATCTTAGCGTATGATATATAAAAAATTAATATAGTAGAAAAAATAGAACAAGAATTACAATATTATCATTTGCAGGAACTTGACTATCTTGTTGGTGCGGTATCAAATCCCAAGAGACCATTTGCTGCCATTGTTGGTGGGTCAAAGGTATCTTCAAAAATTGGTGTGATCGAGTCCTTATTGGAGAAGGTCGATGTCCTATTGTTGGGTGGAGGAATGATATTTACATTTTACAAAGCGCAAGGCTACTCCGTTGGGTCATCCCTTGTTGAAGAAGATAAGCTCGATTTAGCTACCTCCCTTATGGAGAAGGCAAAACAGAGGGGAGTCTCTTTGCTTCTTCCAACTGATGTGGTTATAGCCGATAAATTTTCTCCTGATGCTAATAGCTTGGTTAGTATCTTTCTTCTCATTATTTTTTTTATATTAATACGCAAATGCCACAGTTCTTCTTGCTTTGTGGAGGTTAACGTGAGATTTCTTCGATTAGTGTCGACTTTTTCTTAAATCCGTTGTGTTTTTAGACTGTACCAGCATCAGGCATCCCTGATGGTTGGATGGGGTTGGATATTGGACCCGATTCCATAAAGACGTTCAGTGAAGCATTGGATTCAACGAAAACAATTATTTGGAATGGGCCAATGGGCGTGTTTGAGTTTAATAAGTTTGCTGCTGGAACAGAGGTATTTTAACTGACACTATCATTTGTTTAAACCGGTTTAGGCTTTCAAATTGATGTGATTATTGAGTTAAATTAGTAAGTAACACCATTCATTTTAATATAATATTTTATCATTTGAATTATTTTAACTCTTCTATCCATTGAGAATGCGCACAAAGCTGTCAGATTTTTCTTTCTAGACTTAAAGTAATGATCAGATTTTTTCGAATAAAAAACCCTGAATACACAAAATCGCCTTTTTATTCAAGTTTAATAAAAATAATTGTCAGACATGAGCTTGATCCAGTACAAACTTGTTGGTAACCAAAATTATCAAGCGAGATTCTTCAAGTGCGACTTGAAGAAGATCGATGTTCTTCGAAAAAACTAAAAAACATAATTTTTCATTCATCGAAATCTTATTAAACAATAATATTCCCTATGGATAAGATCTTCTAAATTTGAATTCATCAAATTCAAAAGGATTAGATCTTTTTGATTAAATTGCAGAATCTTAGAGCTGGCCCTTGGTCACTCGAGGATCACATCAAGTAAGAAATTCAACCAGCCAGGAAATCAAAACTTTCTTTGTGTTGGTTGCAGGCAATTGCCCGAAAATTGGCTGATCTGAGCGGGAAGAATGTGACTACCATTATTGGAGGAGGAGACTCGGTTGCAGCTGTGGAGAAAGTCGGTCTTGCTGACAAGATGAGCCACATCTCCACAGGAGGTGGTGCCAGCTTAGAGCTTCTAGAAGGAAAACCACTTCCGGGTGTTCTTGCTCTCGACGATGCATGAGCTAAGTTTTACTAATTTAATCGTTTTATGTGGATGAAGCTATTTTGTTTACTTAGCAGTTGGTTTTTCAACTGGATACTGGATAATTGTCTGGCAGAGGCCGGACCGAGGATTGATTTGAATAAGCGACGTGTACTTGTTGATGATCCCGTTTCTACGTATTCTTGTGTTAATCAAAAAGTACTTGATTTTGCAGAAGCATGTGTTTTATTTCCATCCTCATTATAATCTGCTTAGATAGACATTCTTTGGCCTGTGGCTAAATGGTCCTGATTAAAAAAAAGACAAGGAAGGTCATGTATTTTTTTTTATAAATATGAATTGTGTTATTAGAAATTGAAAAGAATTTGATCGAGTTTGAATCAGGTGCTGAATTCGGGTTTCAACTAAATTCTTTTTTTTCTTTTTACCCGTTGTTTGGTTCGGTTTTCCAATTATGGACCGAACCACGACAGCTTCGATAAAATTGAAAGCAAAGTTGGTTCTTTTGATAGGAAAAACCATAACATACCTGATCGGAATTAACGAAGATTAGAGAAAATCAGAGTAATAATCAGACTCAAGAACACATCAAAGCCACAACATTCAATGCCTTACTTTATATAATGTCGATAAAACACGCAAATAAGAAATTTCACCCGATCGTCTTTAATTCAACAGTTTTCTCTCTTTTTGTCATATAAGTTTTTTTCAACTAACATTCTTTTCATCGTTTTTGGTCGATCAAATGACCGCTTTGGATGACACCATTCTCATCCAAGTATTCGACAAATTCGTCGATGAGATAAGGCCAAGCCCCTTCAGCATCGTAATTTGCTAGCGTGGCGTCAACCATCTGAAAATCAAAACATAACAAGTAGAATCAACATCACATAACCAAAAATCCATTAAAAAAACACGTTTTTTATGCGCATTCTTACCCGGGCAAACTCCAGTAGCTGAGACCAAGTGTCCCGCGAGATAGCTTTATTGTGCCGAGCCTAAATTAGAGGACGTCCATGGAAAATATCAAATAAGAATTCGTATAGATTCGAACTTATTTTACTATTTCTCTGTTCGTCAGAAAATAAGCACGAAATAAACTAACAAATTAACAATCATTTCATCAAAAGCAAAACTAAACTCACTGGCTGAAGTATGGTCATCAATCCCATTAGTCACCAAATACGAAATTGCTTTTGTAACTCAATTAAGGTTTTAAGATGCATTAAATATTTCTGCCATGGCTTTTACACAGGTTAAAATTAGAACAAGTATAACTGATCTCATGGTGGAGCATTATTGCCTCTAAGTCCAGTACCTGTAGGAACTGACACCAGTGATCAACCAAAGGCCACTCCCTTTCTGCAAACAGCAATTGCCACATTCCTATTGCTGTGTCCAATGCCAGAGATTTTTGACCCTGAAATGCACAAATTATATGTTTATAGATCAGACTCTATCAAAGGGTAGATTTTGATAGGAAAACTGATAATCTCGCACGAGGGTGTAAGGTGTTTCCTTGAAAGACATAGCAAGACTTTTGTTTAAACATGTGCAAATTTCTTTATGCGAATTGATTGTCGTGTATAGAATACAATCTGACAAATCAGTGGGACTTCTGAACAACAATATATATCACAGTGGGAAGTGTGCAATAAATTTCTCTTATTGCCACTTGTTATTGTATAAATGAAACTCTTTTTTTCTTCTTACAAATTACTTCATTCATACACGGATAATAAACTATGAAAGAATACATCAAGATAGAGAACAAAAATTCCAGGAAGAACATGCAAACCTTTTCTTTTGCCCAGCCAAATGCAAAAAGGTAGATTTCACGGAATTTATCTGGACAACAATCAATCAGCCATCATTTCAAACAAAATCCATCCAACAATGACAATCGCAGACTTGCTTATAATTATGTTCATTTTCATTGACAATTAAACATACTCGAATAAATATTATCACAAGTCAAATCAATTAAGACTAATTTGCAAACTGGTATAAAAGGAATGGTCTAGTTTAGACTGAGAAATCAATGGAAACTTCACATACAATCATCTTTCAGCTCTGAGCGCATGAATGATATCCTTTCTCGGAATTTCTCAAGGGAATCAATCCTGCAATTAGAAATTACTCTCATCAAGACATGGTTTTTTTATTGATTCACTCCTGATGTAGAAAAAAAATTAAATTAAGTACTCAACAAATAACAACTACCCCAATGATTGCAATCCACCAATAAACTCCTGTTTTGAAAATTCACACATAGTATTCGCCTTCATGTGCCATGAGACAACCAACTGTAGGAATGAGCAACAGACAAGTTACTAGAAATAAGTAGGCAAGAAGCCATTTCCACAGCAGTTAACATAATGAGCAAGTTCATATATATATTTAATGCATACTCAATTCTTCTTACTTTAACAGCTAAACAAATTTAAGGCTGTCGCTGATATACATACCATGACTATGTCTTGAGGATCAACCTGTCAAAAAAATAATAATTATAATTAAATATTGCGAAACCAGTTGTATTAGGAAAGTTTTGGTAAATCAGCTGTGAGACATTCAAAGCTACGTTTACGAGATAAAAAAATTCGGGAAGAATAATATAAAACTATCACAAATATTGAGAACCTTCACCTGAATATCACTGCAGAGAGTTGTGATACCATCAGCCAGTATCATATCAACATAAGGAGCTGTCTAACATAATAGCATCAACTTGTTATTGAAAACATAAAAAGTCATTATCTTTAAGTGTTCAATGTTACAACTCTATTCAGTGGTTTTTAATCTCTCCACAAGTATTTTTTTTTTCTTTTTGCATTCCTTACTACGAATGTCATGACCATTTCAAGGCTCCATTCAAGATAAAATATAAAAACAAAAACTCCAACTTTAGATGTGAGCTATAAAAAAGGGGAGCTTGCCTTTATATCTATTATAAAGTTCTTCCAAATGTCTTGAATCAGTAAATGCTTTAATCTGAGGTTGATTGTAAAATACATCAAATGCTCCTTCAAGATGCCAATCAGTAGCTTTTAAAGCATGAAGAGCAAGTTTTTCACTGCAGATCAATACACTAATTAACAAGTTTCAAACAAGAGTTTCATTTATACACGTTCAAAATCATATGTTCAACAAAATAAGAAAATGAAAGTACACATCACATCATTATTTTCTACAGAGCTGTCTTAATTTTGAAAAACGAGAACAATCCAAATAAAAGAGCACAACCAGGGCAGGACCTATCAGTACCCATCGGACATAGCGATGGCAACATAATTAGTACATCCATACAAATTTACTCTTTATAAAAGCTCTTTCTGTTATGATTCACGAAGTTTTCAATTAGTACTAAAAGATATGATTTACAAGATAATGGAATATTAGCTTCCTGAATATGATATTTTCAATGTTTCCATATAAGAAAGACATTAGAGGTACACCAAATTTAGTTTTACTCATTCGCTTTATGCTTCTTAAATTTTTTGGCAAACAAATGTGTGAACTGCGTGAAGTAAATTCGAAAAAAGTTAATTCCAGCACCTTGCACCAGTTATAGCCATAAACTGCTGGACTTTATCACGGTGACCTCTGCCCAATTTGTGCTGTTAAAAATGTGAAGTAAAGAGATACACATCATCAAGGAGCTCCCATATACGAGATGAATTATCACTTAATTATGTCTATTTATTGGAACAGCCAAGATAAGATGAAAATGAAAAGTTTAGTATTCAACTTACAAGCATCCATCGCCGAGATTAAATTAAAAAAAATTAGGTGAGTGATCAGATTTGAAAATTATTATTACGCAAAGAGAATCCCACTATATAAATTCAAAAAGAAATAGTTTTGTTTGAACGTAGACTTTTGACTATTTTGAAGAGTGCTGAACAGCCTGAACTCGAAGAACAGAAAAAAAAAATCCGAAGAACGAAAGCTTTCGCGAAAATTGGCACTGCCACAGAATACAGTAGTTACTGCAGTTCAAAGAAATTCTCCCATCAGAAGGAAAAAAAAAGAAGAACAGTAATCAATAACCAAGGAAAAAGCATCAATCGTAGAATCGAACCCACAAAAAAGCAAAAGGGAATCTTGTGCACGATATGAATCAAAATCACAATAGTCGAGATAATTAATTGGCAGATCAAATCGGAATTCTTTGGGAGGAGAGAGAGAGAGAGAGACCATTTTTACAGTAAACAAAGCAAGCTCGAGGATCGACCTCCGCAGGAAATTGGAGAGGGAAAGAGAAGAATTCAGGGTATGGCAGGGGCCAGGAGGTCTCTTCCCGTCCTAAACCAAGGTCTGATAATGACCCACGGCTCGGACTCGGAGAGAGTTCTCTCTCTCTCTCTCTCCTCTGTCTTCTTCAACCCTGGTGACTGGTGTATTAGATAAAGAAGCATTTTGTTGACGCTGGATGTCTAAAACCATAATTATTTGAAATTAAATCTTTTTCGTAAATTTTTTTATTATTTTAATTTTTACAAAACGAAAATATAAATTTTGATATTTATTTTATCTACCCAATGTTTAGATAATGTATTTTTTCTACCAATTTTCTCACGTATTAAAAAAAATTAATTAATTAATTTTAGGTCTGAATTTTAGATAAATTAACCAAATCGTGGAAAAATAAATTTTGTGCTTCACTCATGCGTCCGGGAAACCTAAAATTTACTTTTACAAAACTCAGATCCAATTTTGTATATTTACCCAAAACTCAGACCCAAAATTATTTGAAATCCTAAGAACTATGGTTAAGTTTCGATACTTCTGGTTGAGAAGTTCAAACTGATAGAATCGTAGAAAAATGCAACATTTAATCATAAAAAACTTGGATTTAGAACCACCTTAAACATACCTAACGACCCCGTCCCAAGTTTAATAAAATTTTTAATTACTTTTTTTTTTTTTTGTAAAATGCAACTCACACCATGTGCTATAGGGGTAACGGTATGCAATACCTTATACTTTAAAATCATTCAATGAGTCTTAAATTGATCGGGTCATTTAGTCCAAAAATCTAATTCGACTCTAGTAACTTGACGGCTAGAAATCTAGTAGATAATCTCGATAAAAAGTATGTTTTAAATTTTAATTATGTTATAGTTAGTAATTATTGAAATTTCATTTAATGTATTTTTAATTATATTTCATATTCTCATATTGATTGTTTTTTTTAATTTAATGTAATTTGACATATTAATTTTAAATTAAATTTGAGAAGAAATGTTGTGTTTTGAATAAAAAGATGGCCCATGCAGGTCTCGAACCTGCGACCTTCGCGTTATTAGCACGACGCTCTAACCAACTGAGCTAATAGGCCATTTGAAGGTGAGATTCTTGCAAAAGAAATAAGACTGTTTACACTTTAAATTATATATAAAAATAAATTAATGAATATTCTTTGTTCTAGTTTATATTTTTCTACTATCAATTATCTTCTAAAATTTTAATTTGTTTATCAAGGTATCATTACATGATGTTAGAGGAGTTTGCATAACTGTTTGACAAACGTATAATTTATTATAATTTTTATTTCTATTTATCACTGTTAATGATGAAATGTGTTAATAAGATTGAAAGACATCGTTAAAATCAAAGAAAAATATGAAGACATTATGTCTATTAAAATTACGGCAAAATGCAATGTGTCAATTTACGACTTACTCGCTATTTCAAAGTTCATGGAATAAACTCATTTACCCTTATGAAATAATGGTGACTCGGGTAGTAAGAATTCATTTTGGGGAAATATATATTAAGTTTCATCGATAATGAAACCAAACGGAACTGAAAAATCGAAGTCTAGTCCGATTTTTAATCAAAACTGAATTGATTTCCACTCCTAAATAATCAAAATGGAACAATAAGTTTAGTGCATTTTGCTATATCTTACTAAATTTGAATATAAATTGACAAGAATCTTACCTAGACATCCACTAAGTTTAGCCTTCTTTAGTTCTTGTTTCTTTAATTGAAAATGGGTAACACCAAAATATATATTATACACCATCTTTCTTAAAAAAAGTGCATTTTTTTTATTAAAAATTGCTTTTTTATATAGAAAATGGGTAATGCTTAGATGTGTTGGATTAGCTTTCCTATTTTGAGGGGGTGGACATCAGATCGGATCGGATCGGATTGTTGTCGATCCAATCTGATCCGACAAACGTCGGATTGTAATTTTACAACAGTTCATCTACTTTTTCAAATTAAAATAATTTTTTTAAGTATTATACGTTTTATTGGGATGAATGATTGTCTAACGGCTTTAGTATATTATAGAATCGATATGAAAAAAATGATGAATATAGTCAATGCTGTAAATTTTTAATATCGATAATCAAGCCCTTAAAATTAGAGTTGTCGAAAAATGTAACAAATTTGAACGAGCTTTAATACGTTATTTTTTGAAATTAAAAGTTTGATGTATCAATTAATATGCTTATTATTTATATATATATATATCATGCATTAATTACCCATTATTTAAACATTAGTTAGGGTAATGTGAGGGGTGGGTTTTTCATTAATATATTTATTAAATTAATAAATCGATTTACTTTCTTAAATAATGAAATGCAAATAATTATTCATATTATACTTTAAGACGTGGTCCCACCAAGCGGTGCACTAATCATCCGGGCCCACCCAAAATGTGGGACCCACTGCCAAACTCAAAGCAAATTTGGACTCTTGCCTTCCCTCCATGTTTTGTTTTTTTTGTCAGGTCCTCGTCCTCCTGGTTCTTCTCTGCTTCTAAAACCCTAGTTTTCAACTTCCTTCGGAGCTTCAATGGAGGACGGCTATGCTTCAGAAAAGCTCTTCAATCAGGGATTTTCCTACACCTATGACGACGTCATCTTCCTCCCTCACTACATTGATTTCCCTACCGACGCTGTTCGACTCGCTACTCGACTCACGCGTAACCTTACTCTCTCCATCCCTTGCGTTTCCTCGCCCATGGATACTGTCACCGAGTCTCACATGGCAGCTTCTATGGCTGCTCTCGGTGGAATTGGTATTATTCACTCTAACACCACTGCTTCTCATCAGGCTTCCATGGTTCGATCCGCTAAGTCTCGATTAGTTCCTATTCTTTCCAATCCGGTGTTTAAGTCCCCTTCGGATCGTATTGATACGGTGGATGAGTTTGGATCCTCGCCGGTGATTTTGGTTACGGAGGCCGGCTCTGCAAAATCGAAGCTTTTGGGTTATGTGTCGCAAGCTGATTGGATTGGGCTTGAGGATAAAGAGATTAAAATATATGATTACATGGTTAATTCCGCGGATTCAGCTCTCTGGAGTAATGATTTAGCCGGAATCAACAAGTTTTTTAGTGAAAAAAAGAGAGATTTCTTGCCCCTCGTGAATAATGACGAGATTATAGACATTGCCACAAAGGAAGACATGGATAGGATCAAAGGTTATCCTAAACTGGGAGTTGGTTCAGTTGGTGCCGATGGAACTTGGTTGGTCGGAGCTTCTATTGGAACGAGGGAGCAGGACAAGGAGAGGTTAGAGGAGTTAGTGAAGACAGGGGTGAACGTGGTTGTATTGGATAGCTCTCAGGGTAACTCGATTTATCAGATTGAGATGATTAAGTATGTGAAAAGGACATACCCAGAGTTAGATGTCATTGGAGGAAATGTTGTTACAGTGAACCAAGCGCAGAATTTGATTCAGGCCGGTGTTGATGGGTTACGAGTGGGAATGGGATCTGGGTCTATTTGTACCACCCAAGAGGTTTGTGCTGTTGGGCGCGGACAGGTGCGTAACTAATCTTAATTTTTTTTTTACCTCAGTGAGGGGATTTCTATATAATAGAATGGTGATGAATTATAATGCAAATATCTGTAAATAATGATGGATAAAATTGAAAAATGAAACATTAAATATATGCGAGTGGGAAGCTCTGGATTGAGGTATTGACATTGCACGAAAATAACTTTACAGGTTTGTGCTGGACAGATCATCAATGCTTTTTTTGGTCTAATAGAACGCTTTTTCGTGAAGGTGTGAATAATTGGGCTATTTCTTGATATGGAGGGGTGACAGAAGAGAAATGTTTAAGATGGAAGGAAGACAATGGTGACACATGTCCCACTTGAATGTTCAAAGATACTAGATATCTTGTTTTAAATATTAGGGGCATGTTCTTGACAAATCCTTAGACTCTAGGCTATTAGTTTTCCATTTAAACAAATTGACACCAAGAATTCTTTATAATTCCTTGCTTGCTATTAAATCTGCTTGAAAGACATGGAAAAATAGATGAACTTTTAAGACTGTTCATTTCATACAACTGCTAAATCTATAGTTGGATTCTTCATCAAACTAATACTTTTCGTATACTTGTGAGATATTATTTTCAGGCGACTGCTGTTTACAAGGTTTCATCAATTGCCGCAATTAGTGGTGTGCCTGTCATTGCAGATGGTGGAATTTCAAATTCTGGACACATTGTTAAAGCACTTGTTCTTGGTGCATCAACGGTCATGATGGGGAGCTTCCTTGCTGGAAGCAGTGAAGCTCCTGGTGCTTATGTTTACCAGGTATTTGGCATACGCATTGAATTCCTCTTTTCGTGGTTCGTACACTTTTTCCTTTTACTTTAAACCAATTTAAATGCAAAGAAAAAAATTACGTAAAGAATCTTGGTTACATCAGCTTTTATTTTTCTTTTTTCTCAACTCTGGTTGTGGCCACCATACACTTTGAATGCCTCTTTTTGTAGTTGTTTTTCCCTGGTGCCACCTCCATAAGTTTTTATCCTTTTACTCTTAACATATTTTAAATGTAAAAAAAACATTTTGATTGGGAATCTTGCTTAGATCAGCATTGATTTTTACTTTTATCTCCTCTCTGATTCTTTGCAGGGTTTTTCATTCTTTTAAATCTATATTACTTTTTTATGTTATTCATCACGACCTTATTTAGCAACGTTTTTATCTTAAGTTCCTTCCTATTCAATCTCGTCAAAGTTGCACAAATATGATAATTTTCTCACATGAAGTGAACGATTGCTGTTCCCTGTCTCAGAACGGTCGGCGTGTCAAAAAATATAGAGGCATGGGCTCTTTAGAAGCAATGACAAAAGGCAGTGATGCGAGGTACTTGGGAGATACTGCAGTTTTGAAAATCGCGCAGGGTGTTGTGGGCGCAGTTGCAGATAAGGGTTCTATTCTGAAGTTTATACCATACACAATGCAAGCAGTCAAGCAAGGATTTCAAGATCTTGGTGCGTCTTCTATGGAGTCTGCCCATGACCTTTTGAGGTCCAGCGTTTTAAGGCTAGAGGTGAGCCCTCATTTTTGCCATTTTTTCATGTTAATCACAAGCTAGCTTTTTTTAACACAGTCACATTCCATGGAAGATCTTTCTCATTTTAATGGGTCTTGCAGGTTAGAACTGGAGCAGCACAGGTTGAAGGAGGGATTCACAACCTCGTTTCTTACGAAAAGAAATCGTTTTGAAATCAAGACTCATTAAATCTACGGAAAATCTCACTGTCCAGTGTGTTGAAGTTGCCCGTGAGTATGAAGAATCGCTGAATAAGCCAATTTGTGACCCCCGTTGCTCACAAGGCAGTCCGGCGGCTAATGCTGTCAGGTGAGTAAACCTTATAGTACATTTCTTACCCGAATTGTGTTGACTGGTAGTGATTATATTGACACTACATAATTTAAGTGTTAGATTCATCAATAAAACACGAGTTTTGATCTCGAAAAATACTTGCTCCATTCACCTCTCCAAGTTCTGAAATTTCTTTCTTTTCCTTCAACATCAATAAGTGCATATGTTACTTGTTTCCTCATTTGGTTTGTTTTAGTTTGATCCTCGAAACACGGAGATAAGAAATCGTCGCAAAAAGCTCCGCAAACATGACCAAATTATTTCATCTTGTTTTTACTCACGGGGATCGTAGACATTCCCAATGAACAAAATTGATTCCCTCATCGATTTAAATACAGGGTTTGAAAACGTAGACGTTGATACAAAAAAAAAAGAGGGATGAAGGTCCTAGATTACCATTTCAACCCAATGTTTAGAAGAGATTAGGCATCAGTATGTTGTATAAATTGCTGGCTTGGGATTTTTTTGTCGGTTTTTAACATAGGACGCGACAAATTTGTTTATTCTCCGGTGTTCCTAGTACAAAATTAGAGGTTGCACACATTTATAGTTGAATTTATCACGAAATGTGTTAAATTATCTTACTGTCTATTCATCCGAGCCTCTTGACTTTTACTATCAATAAAATTTTGGGTTATTTCTTGCATCATTGTACAAATTACCAAATAACTACATTAGAAATTACTGAAAGGCAAGTCTACGATTGAAATCGTGGTTAGATTTGAATCATTGCACATTGTGAAGTGAGGTCGCCGAAGCTTTGCAAAGTTTGCCTGCACCAAACTAAAAAGATATGAGTGCATATGTGGGGTGAGGCGATTTGGAAGCTTAAAAATGCACTTTTTACAGGTTAGATTTGCTTGTGATAAATGGCGATTTTTTATTCACAGCTACAGCAAGTTAGTGCTCCAAAAAAGAAAAAGAAAAAAGAAAAAAACAAATGATGATTGCTCCAATCATCACCTCCCATATTGGCTCTGATTTGCTCGTAATTTCTAAGCTAACAGTATGTCTGTATACCCGAGTTAGCATGGACTGGTCCGGTTGGTGTCACTTTACTAAAATTGCAGTTCGAGTTTAAATATAATAAAACTCTCTAAATTGTGTTGAGTCGTCCGTCCTATGGAGATAATAACGACTCAATATGTCATTGATCGTGAGAACTTAACTCATCTCACGTCGTTTTAACGAGTAAAATTTATATTTAATTTAATTAAAATTTCGTCTCTGCTTATTACAATGTATTTGATTGTAAAATTTAAGTACAAATCTATGATGATCTCGGATCTGATCAATTTTGAATACAAGAAAAGGTTTAAATCAAGTACAAATTTATGAGGATTTTATGTCAAAGTGAATGATAATAATGGTTGGGATAGTAGTCAACACTTGGTGTAAAAATGGTTGGAATAGTAGTCAAGCGTTGAAGTATTTAAGCAGCTTGGGGCTGACCTTCTTCTCCAGCAAAAGCCATTCGCTATGAGTTCTGAGAATCAAAAGTCTCCCATGAACAATCATGGCGGCTCCGGCCTAGCCCTCACCACAGACCCCAAACCCCGTCTCCGATGGACCCTCGAGCTCCATACACGCTTCGTCGACGCTGTCACGCAGCTCGGAGGCCCTGATAGTAATCTTATTCTTGTGCTAAATCATCACTGTAATTCTCCGTTCTTTCTTCTGAAACTCGTGGTTTCTATTTCTGTTTTACTGTAGGAGCAACCCCGAAGACGATCATGAGGGTTATGGGGGTGAAGGGTTTAACTCTTTTCCATCTCAAAAGCCACCTCCAGGTTCAAACTGCGACAGAAATGAGAAATTTTTACACCGATTTCTGTTCTTATTTATTTATTTATTTAGCTGGTGATTTTAGAAATTTAGGCTTGGGAAGCTACCTCGTAACGGGTTTCCTGATCACCCGATCAAGCATGGTATGCGAAGCTAAACTTTTCTACGATCTTCTGTGTATTTTTCGATATGGTCGAGGATTTATCGAAGCTTCTCCTTAGAACTACGGCGAAACGCGGAGTCTCCGGCTAACGCTGTCGGCCATGATCCGAACGAGTGCGTTTGAAATTCTCTCTTTCTTTTCCCATCGTTTCAGTTTACAATTAACGATAATTGATCCCTTTTCGTGTTGATTATCCAGTAACTCGCAGATGGTCGAATTAATTAATATGCAGATGGAGTTAGAGAGACGACTCCATGAACAGCTAGAGGTGAGAATCCGACCGTTAACAAGTCCCCATTTGATCGATTCCATTTGAAAAATTAACCTTCGCAGAGGCACCTTCAACTGAAAATGGAGGCTCAGGGAAAATACACGCATCGCATGCTGGAGACGGCTTATCCAACCCCGGTCGGTGAAAATATGGCTCGGTTTTTCGAGTCAACGGTTCCATATTTTCAAGATCTCGACATTTGGGGTGGGGACCAGCTTGATTTCGAAGAACCAATGGATACTTTTCCGTCCATTGACGACGACATTTGGCTTGAAACGACGGAGAGTGGCTCGTGTAGCGATGGCCGGAATAGCCATTTTCTCTGGTCGGAAGGTCTCCAGCTTCGTGTGCTGGAAATGGCTGCGGAATCCGGCGGGTATCACGGCGAGAGAATAGTGGATCTACTGTAGACAGATGAGACCTAGTTCTGAGCGAGACTTATCCATTAATGTTGCGACTCCATTTTGGTTTTAGTTTTAGTTCAAGAGCTTCTTAGCTACATTGACGGCCTAATATATCGAATATTTTTCTTAACAATGAACGGCTCGACTCGTAAAACTCAATAAAATTTAAATGAATATTTCGGTACTAAAACGACATTTAAATTTGACCAATCGACCGATCACTATCTTCCTCTCTCTGCGATTGCTCTTTGTATATCTCGTCCGAAGATGTGTTGTTTAAAGTTCATTTCGACGCAAAAGAATTACAAACATCGAGTTATTGTTAAGGTCATGAAAACCCTAGTAACATTTATGGTTTTAATCGACGCTTACCTTTTTAAAGATTCGATACTTAGGCAAAACACAAAAGAAAAAGTGCATATATGGTCGTAAATCAAGGTCGGAACTTGTCGCATCCCAAAGATTATCACTAGAGAGACAAAGAAAAAATTCTTTTTCATATTTAATAAACACAATTTTTGACTCAAAATAAATAATATTTCACTATCATAATCAATTGAATTGTTCATCGGTAATCCTAAGTACGACACATTTTGAGCTAATTCGGATTACAAATTAAATATATAATTCCAACTTAATCCAAATAAATTATACTAAGATGCTACAAAACCGGAGAGTGCTAAATGGGTAAATTTGATTGGCTGGTGTAATCGTGGGTAGAGGATCAATCATGATCAAATCTAATCCTAAGGATGAAAAGCTACGCAGATCTTCACTTTCTAGTTTCTAATTCCACGACACCTCACCTAAATTATGCTTCGCCTTTGAAAATAATAATCATAATCGGTAAATAAATTCCGAGAACGGAGAAATTGGTTACTAATCTTATGGCTCGTACATTATATGTGACGATTTGTAGTCTGAAAACAGATAAGAACTTAGCAGATAATAGTGGAAAAACTGTAACATCTCGTTTTGAAAATCCTTAAAATATTTAGAGATTTTTTTTATACCTTATTTCTTTTAAAACTCATTATCAATGATAAAATCATCTTTCATTACAGCGGAAGACTGAAATACATGAACTCATTTTTAATTAAATGACAATATAAAATCAAACATTTTTAGAAACACTCATAATTTACATTCAAAAGTTGTCAAATACAGTTATTACAAACCATACAAAATAGTTATTCAAAAACATGTTTCTTACAACTTATTTTATAAATTATATCATTTTAAACTTTGACTTCAAAACACTTATTTACATTACATGAAAAACTATGTCCACTGGTCATCTTCGCACTAACAACCCAAATGCTCGTCGTTGACACCCTTCATCATCAGTGATTATCATTCTGAGCATCAAACTCATCACCTACGTTATAAAGTCCTTCTAATGAGCCTAAAGCTCAGTAAGACATGAAAACTATAAAATATATAACATGTCATAAACTTTTGTAAAACTATGCAATTTCATTTCAATTGTGACATTCATTCTTTTCTTTAGTTACTGTAGCTATGAGATTATTGTGAGGCGAACTATGATGAGAAATTGAGAGGTTAACTATGACGTCCACGTGAGACAACCATCCTAAATCTCTCCTCAACAACAAACTGTTACATGGATTTATGAATCTTCTTTTGTTCTTTCTTTATATCATGTTCTGTTGTCTATGAAAATCATGCATGAGAAATTCATTTTCGTTATTTTAAGTAAAACATGACGCATGATTCATGTACAATGCTTAATAAGCAAAACATGCATTTATCATATCCTTGATTTTAACAAACAATATCAACCAAGCATACAAACAACCTTTAAATGAATTGAAGTCGGTGTATTGTGCATTACACCTCAAGTAGTCCAGTATATCAAAGCATTAACAAACAATAATCTTAATCTTTATAATGTAGTCTCACTTAAGGGTCAATCACATGCATCATAATCTTACATTAAGTCCTTAGCTTCAATATAATCACTTGATCACTTAACATTCACCACTTAGCAATATGGTAATCCTAACAAAATAAAAGACAACACAATTCAAAGTCTTGAAAAAATGTCTTGTTTTGTAGTAACTTTAAACTGTTGTAACTCGAGCTACACCAATCCAATAAATTCGATTTAGGTGGAATAATTCTCCTTAGGATGTCTAATATAAATCATTAGAACAGTAGGATCCATTTGACGATAGTAAATCATTGATAAATCTCAATTTTCCAAAACTGTTCCAAACTATAACTTTTCAAGTTACTGCTATAAAACAGAAACTTCAAAATTCTATATCTCGAGTTCTACATATCCGAGTAAGACAAACTAGGTGTCTATTTAATCCTTAAGATGTCTACTACAATTCACCAGAAGACGTCAAAATCATTTGAGACCTCTAAACTTACGTTATATACCTAACCCTAAAACTGCTCATAATGGTCCGATTTTTGCATCACTTTGTATTAAACTTCACCGATATGCAAATTTTACGATTACGAACCTTACCGTCAGCTTAGAAATGATATTAGGGTAGAAGTGAATACCTTAGAGCAGAGAAACTCGAACCAAAACCTTTTGGGTCGAAGGTTCTCTCCTTTCATCCTTTTATTGTACACTAAACTCACTTTAAATGTACTAATTCTTCACAAACTCTTTAATCCACTAAAACATCTTCATTTGATATTCCAAAGATAGACAGAAATAGGGAGAAAAACTGAAGAATTTCATGGGTTTCTCTGTGAATGAAACACTCTAATTAACTTAAACATTTGAAGAAACTAAAGAAGGTGGAAGTGACACTAAATAGCATGAGGTGTCACCATTAATTTAATTTAAATCCTTAGTTGCTCACTTAGTAATCCTATCACAATTCAGCATATTCAACATTATCAGTATCCAAAGTGAAAAAAATAAATAAATAACATACACATACACTACACGACCATAATGTACAAAAAGTGTGGGTGTGTTTTAAATCAATTTTTAAATAATATCGTAAACTTTTAATTATATTAATTAACACATTAAAGTATTAGTGTTTTTACATTTGTATTCGATTTTTTTTTCATTCTAAATTTTTGTTTATGATCCGAATATATCATAACTCAAAAAATTAAACATTAAATTATGAAAAGAGGGTTAATTAATTTAAATTTAACAATAAAATGTTGGTTGATCATTTTAAAAGATGGAGATGTTAACAGATTAATGAAAAATTTAAGGTGTTAATTGAAAAAAAAAATACTTTGAATTATCAATTGACAAAATTAAAATTTAAAGGTGACAATTAAAAAATACTTCTAACTTCAGAGTGTCAATTGATAATTACATTATATCAAATTAAAGCTAATCGAAACCCTAAAAATAGATGCATTGGACCCAAACAATTGAATATCTTCTAAAACTCACTTTTCGATCTATTCCAAATAGAATTCAACTCATCATATTTTCAATTAATCACGGATATTTTCAAATGACACTCCATTGTATGATAATCATGTGTACGAAAGTTCAATTAATCCAACTTTATTAGTATTTTCTAAATTATTTTTTTATAAAGTGAAGAAAATATTAGAGATCCCCGCCTTGATCATGAAAACGGGGTCGTCGCCCTAGAAAGCTGACTGATTCTGATACGATCAATTCTCTCGAGAACTTGATCTATTACATTTTAGATGGTTTAAGATTTAGTTGTCATAATACGTGACAAGCTTGACACATTAATGTGTGATGGGCACATAAGAAAGCCAAAATATTAATTTCGATAATAATTATTTAACAAAATATTACTCCAAAAATAATTAAAGGCTGAAATTAAAATTCCTTATACCATTCCTTCCACCTACAAAGCCCATTTTTTCAGAGACCGACTATAGATACATTTACTCAAACCTTACACCAATTCCGCTATCTCCACCACCATCTTTCTCCGTTGATTATACCGCCGCCATGGATCGATCACCGATCACGGAGTTTGTAGGTTATCAAAAATATCCGCCGGAGCAGTAAAATAGTCGCCGGAAAGTCCAGGCACGTTAAAAACCACGTCGTCGACCGTCCAGATCTCCTCCATTCTAGCTCTACTATGCTCCATCGACGTCTCGCCAAATCGGAACACGGTGGCGATTGACCGTCCGCGGTGGGCAATGAGCAATCCGTCAACGTCCTCGTACTCTCCGATGCTGGTTCCGATCGTCGTTTCCCAGTACACGGCCTCATCGCTGTCCACAGACTGAACTCTGGTCAAGTGAGAGTCCTCCAAGTATATAAGCAGGCCACTCTTCTGGCAGAAGTAGCCGTACAAGACGTGTCTCATCACCTCCGCCGGGCCCTCGTTCCGCTCCATCACGGCGGCGCGATCGGCGGAGACTTTCAGCACGAAACAGTCGTCGTTGCCGATGCGTTTCTCTCCCAGGCACTGCGCTTTGGCGAATAGGCTGGCTGTTCTTTTGGGATCCAAGCCCTGCATATTTTGAACACCAGTTCATCATTTTACAAGATAATCATTAATCTCTCTCTGGAAATTATTTTAAGACTTTTACGTAAAAACCCAGAGAATTTAACCTAACCAGAAGTAGAAACGAAGCAAAAAGTAGGTCAAGTTTGAAAAAGAGGCAGATGAGGGGTATCATTTTGCAGTCACTTTAAAGAACTGAGATCGCGAATCCGACGATGAAATGATACGAATTACGTAGAAGATGACGTCATTTTTATGATAAGGTTTCACATATGGTCCTCTCGCAGCTTCACAGATTTCTAAAAAGTGCATGAAATGTAGGGTAAAGCAACGGACAATTTCTCCATCATTGTCAGCCTTCAAAGCAATTATTTTTCCATTTCTTGGGATTGTAGATTCATCTCCGCCGATCAACCACCGCGTGCGGCGGCCAGCTGGGCTGAGAAAAGTGGTTTCTTTACGTACCTGAATGATGCGACGTAGAGGTCTTTGAGGGCCCTTTGCCGGATGAGTGCCGAGCCACGGCGTGTGGCGCCACACTGTCTTTCCGTCGCTGCCGGCGACCACCGTGTTTCCCCCGACGACCAATTCTAGCGACCACATGTCGGGAACCATTTGCCAAAGAACAAAACAGCCGTTTATTTCTCCACTTCTGGTCCCTCTGCTCTTCACGTTTTTCCCCGAGGAAACCTCTGTTTCACAGCAGATCATCTTCACAGTCCCCGAAGCGTACACGTTCTTCGCCGTCTTTTGATGCTTTAAACACCCCGTCGCGGCCAAGTATTGCTGGATTATGTAATGCGCGATCGAATTTTCCTTTTTTGAAAAATATAGAGTAAAACGCTCAGATGTTCAGACACTGAAATGGGCAGTAAAAAGGGTTGAAAAAGGAGAGAAACCTACGAGAGGAACGTCCTTTAGGTCGTTAATGGCGGATTGATGCAGATGAGGCGGAGATAAGAGAGGAATCGGCGCTAGAGGACAGCCTAAGACGCCGAGCAAAAGCCTCAGGTCTTGTATCTTTGGAGGGACGTCGGACGACGATGAAAAGCCACCGGCGCCGGAATTGTTCTTCTGGTTTCGAAACCATTCGCGAATTGCTTCCCAAGAACTCTCCTTTTTGTTGCCTTCTTCTTGCATATCTGGATCAGGACCTTCCATTAGAGGCGTCAATGGCTGCGCGCCCCACATTTGCGCCTTTCTTCGCGCTTTCGAAGCCATTTGCCCCACCCTCAATTGCTATACTGAAGCTCAATAGAAGTTACAGGAGAAACTTCTCCACCGTTTAGCCAGAAGAAGCAGCCATGGATGTCGATGCAGTGGGAAAGAAGGAATGCTGAAGAAGAAGAAGAGGCAGTGAGAGATGAGACAAAAAGCGACAGGATATCTGAACAGCAGAGAATGATATTATTATAATAAGCAGGCTTGCATGTTGGGGTGTCTTCAAAATCAGTGCTTTATTCTCTTTTTCTTTAGGTGGCCTTTCGATTTTCATATTTATGTACATACATGAATGCAAGCATGCATACATACATACATCTTCAACTTCTTTAGTTACTCACTGACATACATACATACATAAATCTATCACAGGAAGCACTCTTTCATTTTCAAATATGGTCATGAAAATTGAAAACATAATTCATTGGCCAACTTAGGTCATCTAGCTATTAGAAATCACCCACTACTTCATATTCTTTTGATCATGAAACTTCAACTTATATTAATAAGAGTGCACAATTTCATATTGCTTGAAAAATTCTTCTTATTATTTGGTTCAACTCATTTGCAGCTAGTCCCAAAAACAAATCATTGGAGACTATCTAATTGTGGGTATTTAGCTCATGATACTGATATAGTATACCTCGACTCTCATTACAACATCTTTTGTAGCTAACATCAATAATAAATTTGTGCAAACTTTGATTCAAAAGAAATAATATTATACTTAGGTCATCCCAAAATCCCCATGATCCCCATCAACTACTAGATAATCCTATGCATAAATTGGCTGACGGTGATTAATCAAAGGCTTGAAAAGGCTTTAGGGTTTGGTAGGTTTAAGTAGAGTGGCTGCACAAACATCCAAAAATCTGATAATCTACGGATCTGGATCTTCATCTGTCTCGAGAGATGCTGTTGTCACCGAATCCAAAACTGTTCGAAACCACGCCTCGTCAATCATGGCAACGTTGTATAATCGAAGTTCATTTCTAGGGATTGGGTAATTAACAATATTAGTAAAGCAAGGTCCCTAACGAACAATCATTTTTACAGACACTTAGCTTTTACACTTAGTTTATTTTGCTTCAAAGAGAGAGACCCAGAAAGAAGTAAACCAGAATTAGGTGGCGACGATGGAGGGTCGGCATCCATGGCTAGGGTTTGGACATGGTTTATCTTTCAAGTCAAGCTGTTCTTCTCACACCAACCCTAACCCTAATATTATAGTTGTGTTTATTCATCTTGGATCTTGTTATGTTGCGTGACATTGGCTCGGGATGGTTCGTGTCAACCAAACCTATTAGAGTTAGTTTGGTTCGATTCTAATTTTTTCGAAAACCGATTTTGGAACCGAATCCGAACTAATGTTCTTGTTTTAAAATTTTATTTGTTAGAAGTCAAGTAAAATCAAAAGAACCAACAATAGAATATTAGTATATTGTTTCGTTAACTAAACAAATACGGCTTAAACTTGTGAACGGAGTCTAAATCAACATGAAAACAACCCAAAATCGAGTTCAATTTGTAAAAAAAAAAAACCTTAAATAAAGCTATAAGATGTAGAGGTGGGCACGTGTCGGTTTTCGGACCGACCCGACCCATTTTCTTCGAGTTCAATTTTTTGTGAGGCCCGAAATATGACCCGAACTCACGGCATGTAATTTTGAACAACCCAAAAATTATCGGGTCGGTTTTCAATTATAAAAAAATTAATTTATTTGAAAAAATAGTTTTAATGAATAAAATTCATTTAAAAAGTTTCATTATTAAATATTCTTTTTTTGGGTTTGTGGTTCCATTTCGAGACGGACCGAAAAAATCAAAACCGAACCATCAGAAATTGTCTCGACCTACAAACTAAAATTCAAAATTTGACCATAAAAACCAAGATGGAAAATCGAACGGGTCGGATCCGTTTTGCCTAAGGCTAATGAGCCGTGACTCGACGAAATTAGAAGTTCAAGATATTTTTAAAATATAACTGGACTCGAGGGTCCATTTTTATAAATACCATTTAAAGAACTGTGTCGGCTTATCCTAGTGGCCAATTCGAACATTAATTGGTCAAGTATTATGTTTTATTAATTAAATAAATTCTTGAATTTTCATTTGTCAAAAATTTGAACATTATCTAAATCTTTATCATAAGTAATTTTGGTTTTTTAGCATTATATCGAATTTTAAACAACCCAATAAATAATTATAATATCTTGTATGACGAGTTCGAGTTTTTTGAGTTATTATCAATCTATTATTTATATACATAATTTAGAATCAAATAATTCTCAAAACAATTGAATAATTTAGAAATGTTTGTCAACTTAGCTCCCAACCCTAGGGGCTGAAATGGCGGGCATTGTTCGGGAGCCATGGCGCCAATGTTGGGAAGTTCACGGTCGCTTACCGATCATTTTCGTATAAAATCGAACCTAACCTTTATCCTCAATGATAGCCGTTGCTCGAATTGAAAATAGAGAATAAAAAACGGTTTTAAAGTCTCTCAGACGTTCGAAAGAAATCTTATGTTTGTAATAGACGTCTGAACAAAAGTGAATGCAATAGATACAAATGCATTGACGTTCTTACACATGTCTAGATTTATTCTTAGAACATCCAAAGAATTTTTTGTTAAAATTCATATTTTTTTCATCTATTTAATGGAAATGGTGGCCCAGATATAAATTTCTTTAAATATGTCGATTGAAGTGCCGACTCAGCTCAATTAGCCGCCATTAATGGACAAGCTCCAAACTTTATAGCACCTTCGTCAATCGTCATCATCATAAGCGGACGAGATTCACTTGAAGGCTCATGATAATTGATATTGGTTGACTGTAACGTCGAACGAGGATAGAGTTGGATTTTTTTATTTTTCTGCCATGGAACTCTGATCCTGTATATTTATCAATATTGGATCTCGTTTAAAATTCGATTTACAACTCCAGTTGCCATTCTAGTTTGGTCGAGTTTGAATCCGGATCTTGAAATGAGTTGCGCAACTCCACTTCTCAGTCAAACCGACTCAAATGAATCGGAAACTCGCCGTCAATCCCTCGATTCCGCCATTGAAGACTGTCTTGGAAAGCTCGGATGGGCTCAGTTCTTTCAAGCTCTTCTCGTTTCTCTCGCATGGGTTTTCGATGCACAGCAGACGTTTATTTCCGTCTTCACCGACGCCGTGCCGGAGTGGCACTGTGCAACTCTTGGAGTCGCTGGTGACCGGTGCAGTTCCTTCTCCGACGTATGTAAACTCCCGAGGGACTTTTGGGAGTGGGATTTTTCGGCGAATGCTTCTGTTGTATCGGAATGGGGATTGAATTGCAAAGGGTCTTTATTTGTAAGCCTACCCACGTCGTCTTTCTTCGCCGGATGTCTCGCCGGCGGTCTCCTCTTCTCTGCTCTCGCCGACTCGGTGCTTGGCAGGAAAAACAGCCTTTCTCTCTCATGCTTAACGATTTCTCTCTCTGCACTATTCACAGCGTTTTCTACCAATATTTGGATCTACTCGGCCTTGCGTTTCATCTGTGGGCTTGGCCGTGCATCGATCGGAACCTCCGCGCTCGTTCTATCGACGGAGCTCGTCGGAAAAAAGTGGCGGGGCCAGGTCGGCGTTATCGGATTCTTCTGTTTCACTCTCGGATTTCTTTCTTTACCTGCGTTAGGTTATGCAAACAGGGATTCATCTTGGAGAGCTCTGTATTTATGGACCTCGATTCCAGCTCTCCTCTACTCTTTAATGGTTCATTTCACGGTCTACGAATCGCCGAGATGGCTTCTAGTCCGTGGCCGGAAAGACGAAGCAGTAGCTACTCTCCGGCGAATGTCGTCGACTAAAGTGAACTTTCCGGCGATCTCAACGGGGCCAGAAACATGGAATGTAAATCCTTATTCCACCATGGAAATCCTTTTTAAGAAAAACTGGGCGTTCCGGCGATTAACGGTGGTTATGGTGGTAAGCTTCGGAATCGGAATGGTGTACTATGGGATGCCATTGGCGCTCGGAAACTTGTCCTTCAATATCTACTTGAGCGTCACTTTTAACGCTCTCTCAGAGCTACCATCATCTCTTATAACTTTGTTCATGATCGGAAAACTGAACCGGAGAAGCTCCATTCTAGGGTTCACCTTTCTTAGCGGCGTTTGCAGTGTCATGTCCACAATGGGAGGACTATGGGGTAGGTTTCAGATTGGGTTAGAATTGGTGTCTTTCTTCAGCGCTTGTACAGCGTTCAACGTGTTGCTGATATTCGCAATCGAGCTTTTCCCGACGAGCGTGAGAAACTCAGCTCTATCGGTGGTCCGGCAGGCTCTGGTGCTCGGAGGAGTGTTCGCTCCGCAGATTGCGGCGGCGGGGAGGACGGAAAAGGGTTTCTCCTACGCCGTGTTCGGTGTTGTTATCGGGTTAACTGGGCTTTTCGCGATGTTTTTGCCGGAGACGAGGGGTGAGCCGACTTGTGACACCATGGAAGAAGAGGAAATTAAGAATTTAAACTATGCTTTGAATTAATTATCTTGATTTGTAGCGTTGATTTCTTTTTCTTGTAAACTAATCTGCATTTCAATAATATCCACCACGTTACAAGATTGGTCCATTTCAATCTTTGAAATAACGTAACGACAATTTTAATTAAAACATAATAGCTCGTACCACTCTAGATATTTAATTTTGACTTAGAGTATGATTCGATATTTAACGCATAAATATATATTTGAATAGTAAAATTCATGATTAGTCATCTCTTTCATTTTCCCATTTGTCTTCAGGGTTTTCTCAAAAACTTAGGTAGACATTTATTATCTTTAATATTGGGGTAGCTCCTTAAAATATCAATTAAAAATCTCTTATTTCTGTGCGGCTGAATTTAATCACTTCATATATCATGGGAGGGTGTGAGACTCTGCTGTCGAGGGATTTGGTAGGTAGACATTATTTTATGTTCGTTCATTGTCTGATTTTTGTTTCGATGCAGTAAACGAGGGTGGAGTAAATGATATTAGTAAATAGTGCTACCCTTGAAAATGCAAACAAATTGAACGCTCGGTGCTCATCAGTTAATTGGAGTTGCGTCCACTTGACACGAGGTACATGTCGGAAGTATTTAATTAATTTCCGCTTTTATTGAAAATTGTCGCTTATTTGGGCGAAGAAGATTACGAATAGAACTCTCCTACATGATAAATACACCATCGATATAATATATACACACACACACAAGGCCAATCAATGGTAAAACGTGTAGAAATTAATGCACACTGAAATGTTATTTGATAACATCTTTAATTTTTTTTTGTTAATTTTATCAACTAGTGTTTATCACTTTAATAAGAGAGGCTAAATGATTAAAAAATAAATTTATTATATACAGTGACATGTCGAATCATCATTAGTATGATAAATGAATTATATACTTATTTATAGGGATGTGCACGGTCTAAGTCATACATATTTTGAGATGAATCGGAACCAGAATCGTGAAATACATGTTAGTTTCGATATTTCCAGATTATGTTCAATAATAAATAAAAATAAAATGTATATTATTTATTATATTTGAGTCGGATTTTAAGTTATTGGACAAGATTGGGAGGTGAGTTTTCAGTTTCGAGTTTTTTTATTTTTTATTTTAGGTCAGGTTTTATTTAATTTTGAGTTTTTTTAGCTACAGTTTGGTTTTCGCTTTCACAGTTTTTAAATTTTAGGATCGATAATCGATTTAACACCGGCTATTCTGGTCTAGTTTTGTCGACCTCTACTTATGTATATATGTTATGTTAACTACACTTTCAAATAGACCAATCATGATCGAACATGTCATCAGTAATCATATACATAAAAAGTATACGATAAAAAAATAAACCTATTACTATTAATAATAAATAAATAATGTCACAATACTTTAATAATCGTGTCGTTATATCACCCTCCCTTGTCCCTACATAGACGAGTTGGGTAAATCTTCCAAAAAAAGATGGATAAGTTGCTTAAAGCTTGAAAAAAACAAAACAAACCTACTTCCAAAAACCACCCTCAAAGAGACAGAAAAATCAAATACAAAGAAACAAATGCAGTTAACCCATGATCTTATGAGTTGTAGCTGAAACAATTTCCTACGTATCAAATCTACGTGTGTTTTTGTTTGTGTGTTTATGTGTGAACGAATCTCTGTCTGTGTTTTTTTTTTGTTGAAAAAAAAAGAAACTCAGTACAGCTGCAATGGAAGCTGGGAAATGGAGTTGTCTTGAGAAGAACAAAGGGAGAAAATCTCCTCTATCGTCCCGTTCATGTAGTCTGTGAGTTTATCGTACGACGTGTATTCCTCTAGGGTTTGATCGTGATCTGGAAAATCCTCGAGCTCTAATGGCGAATACGGGAGTTGATTCTGCAGACTTGCGTGGTTCGGAGTTTGAAGATCCTGCGTTGTCAGAATAAAATAGTATGAGCAACTTCCACTGTAACCAAAGAGAGAGAGAGATAAAGAGAGAGAGAGAGAGAAATTCAGTCGGTCAAAAAGTATTCATCGGAGACGATGAGCAAAGCCAGTTATAGGTCATCTTCAGAAATTAGTGGCAGGGGTAAATCTTTAGGCAAAGTTAGTAGGGTTTGTTTCGCTTCAACTTTCCTTCTGAATCATAAAGAGACCACTAAAAATACGTGCATGATTTTGAGAATCCAGGTCCAAACTATCAGGCGCAATCCCAGATCCCATTATCGATTGCTTTAGAGAGAAAAAAGAGAAAGAGAGAGAGTCTGAAAATAACAAAGTAAGGAATGTTATTCTGTACCGGAATTAGGTTTGATTCACAGTCTGCTCCAAGGAAATAGAAATCGTAGACGCTGTTGGCTTCATCGGCGACGAAATACGAGGCCTGCAGACCACCGTTGGCGGTGGTGGTTTCTAGGGTTGTCCCTTGCGTGACTTCAGAAGAAGACGCATCAGAAATCGGAAATTTTGCAACTTCAAGAACCCAACTTTCTTGTTCATTTTCAGTCCCAGATCTTGAAACTTCCAACCCGTTATCGTCGTCCCCTAGCAGCTGAGCTAGATCTTTCAAATCACTCGAAACCACGTCGTCCCGTTTTGATTTCGCCATTTGCAGCGCCGTTTTCTTGAAAACTCGACACAATGCATAAGAATCCTGTACTTGAAAACGACATAGAACAAGAATTACGCAAGAACTGATTTAAAAATTGGCAGTTAGATACAATCTATCTGAAATTGAATCGATTCGATTTAATTTTATAAAAATAGACTGATTAAATCATATTAATTTTTTATTGAAATTTGACTCGAGCCTGTAAGTCCCTAAAAAGCTTAGAACTTGACGTCGAAAATGCTTGAAAAATCGAGTAATGGCTTTTTGATACCTTTAAGGATGATGCCGGAGAGGAAGAAGTTCCGATGAGCCGATACTCATGCATTACCCAACTAGTTCTGATCCCGTGAGGAGCCCTTCCTTTATAATAAACCAATGTCTTCTTCATCCCCACCGGAATCTTATGAGAATTCACTTGCCTGTCTTTTCCGGTCGCTTTCCAGTATCCAGCTCCGGTGGCCCGGTTCGTTCTTGACCCGTTCGGATACTTCCGATCCCTCGGGCTATAGAAGTACCACTCCATATCCTTGCTCGGCAAATACGACTTCTCTGATCAGACATAATTCCACGTTCTTTCTTCAATCAAATCACAAAAAAAATGGTAATAAAAGTTTGATTTAAGCACCTGGCAATTCCCATGGTTCGCATTTGTAGAGGTCAATCTCAGGGATAATCTCGAGGTCAGTTGTCCGGCCATTGATTTTTCTGTCCAGATAATAAGCAACAAGCTCTTCGTCGGTAGGATGGAACCGGAATCCCGGCGGGAGAGTGGTCGGAGCCATTCCGATCAACTTTCCGGCGTACTTGACAGAGAAAAAAGAGGATGAAAAACGACATCAAACTATAGCCATATATATAAGCAACTGTAGGAGAATCAGATGGTAAATAAAAGCCCTCGAAAAACCACTAAACTACGCAGCTGCCATTGTTGAGATGGGAGAAGGAAGAAAAGGAGAGTGGTAGATCGGTGAATAAAGGGGAAAGATGAGGTTAGAAGAGGAAAGGTGTTGCTTTATTTGGCTTTAGCTGAGAGTGGAAGAAGGAGATTCCATGAGTGAGGGTTTGTGTGAAAAGACAAGAGGGTCTGAGAGAAGCTTCTGTGCTTTAATGGCTTCTAACAAAAGACAAAAAGAAGACAACGTGGGCCCGACAACCCACCGCCGGTGATCCGACGGCGATCGCCTGAGCCTCCCCCGAACTCTCCGTTCTCTCTTTCAATACAATTATCTAATTGTGTCGAGATTTTAATACAATTTGAACCAACTAAGTTTCTTGTCACATTGAAAAATAATAATTATTCTCGAAATTATTTTATAAGATTTAAACTTATGTTAGTAATAATGTCGCATTGCCGTGGACAAAGATGTATACTTATATCTCGATGATTTCATGTTGTACTCGTATTATAATATTGTCTTATCTAACCTAATCTCTCGTATATTTTGTTCCTAGATTTAACATGAAGCTTTACGTACCAGTTTCATAATTTTTTACATATAATTTATCACTTAAATCACGTGTCACATGATATGAGATTGTGCATCTTTTAACGCTAAACTATTATAATTTATCCTTGATTTGGATCATTTTCGCCAGTAGCAGAACAATTGCCAAAGATCGCAAAGTTTCTTTCAAAGACACGCCTTCACACTTTAGTTACAATTTATAAAATTATCTCGCTTGTATGATATCATTTTTTTGTGATCAAACTCGTGCAGATTTTATTGCAAAATGTGTTACACTAGCATAGAGTATGAAATTACTGCAAACCCTTCACTTCATTTTCATGTTATATAGGCACAATTTATTCCAATTTGAGACTATTAAGACTAGAGTAATGATATGTATACATCTTTACTATATTCTCTTAACTTATCTTCTGACATGTCAAATTTTTATTGGCCTAATTAAGTTATTTTCAGTGTAATATAATAATAATTATTTATAATATTTATTGTACTAATTAAAACTTGACACGTTAAAAGGCAAATTAAGAGTGCATGCTAGCTTTACCGTTCAGGCTATAACTAGACAAACCGTCACAGAACATGGCAGTACACAACACAAACTCGAAAGTGTGATTACACGAGTTTTTTGCATGTAATAAGTAGCAAAAACTCAACCAAATTCATCGATGGAGACACAAATCTAACCAATATTAGAAGGCAAAAAGAGTACCCTAGAGATAAGGAGTAAGTAGTCATCCAAAAAAACTACACTTTTGAAATTTACATCGAATGTTCTTTGCTTGTGAAGGGATGGGGCCACCCTAAAAACCAGCCAAATCTTCTATATAATGGGATCCTTTTGCTGTCATTAATTTTGTCATTAAAAAAGGGGAAAAGAAACACTTTTTTTTAACCTGTTCATCATTTTACGAAGCGGGGACTGCCCTCCGCTGAATAAATCTATCTGTCAAACTATCACCCTCTCTCTGGCTTTATCTTTTGATTATTTTAAGCTCGTTAAATTGATTGTTTTTGTGTTGTAGCCCCCCTCCTTTTTCTTTTCTCTTCTTTGTTCGATTCAGTTCAGCTTTAGTTTCTTTCCTGTAAATAAAATATCGTTTTATTTTCAGTAGGGAGAAGACAAACCCTCGTAGCTTTAATGATTGCTTCTTCAAGGTCATTGACCGACTGAGCTATCTAGGCCTCTCTAACTCCGAATTCGGGATCTGTAAATGGCCTGAATCCTTGGATCCGAAGAAACGACGATGAACAATGAAGGGTTAGCGAGGGTTTTAGAGCAAGAGATGGAGTTGCTTTATGGATTT
>QAOC01022792.1:234741-307197 GCA_003255005.1 Begonia fuchsioides | reverse complement strand
CTGATATGGTTTATCTGCTAGAGATCATCTGTACCTTTATTTCCATGGAGGGTTGAGCTCATTTTCTGATTCTTCTGTGCGTGTATGCAGGCCTCGTATGACATATAATGATCCGATCATCGTCTAGTTTCTCAAGTGATTCAGATTGGAGCCCGCGTTGAGAGAGACAGCACCGCTTATGTCATCCCGTCCTTCAAAACATTTATACAACCAAAACGCACGAGGTAATTGTTTGACATCTCCTTTTCTTCACCCCAACATTCTTTTGTTTTCATTGATCGCTCCTAAATTGCTGTCGGTTTCCCCATCCAACTGCTCTGGCTCTTGATTTTGAAGATGAACCACAATAGTTCATCGAATCTTGTTCACAAAAATGGAGGCAATTGTGGGGATATGGCACTCCATGATGTCAAAAAGATGGAGCGACCTGAAAAACACATGTCATCCACGCTTCCAAATTATGATCATCTGACCGACGAGGTTAAGAGTTGTCCCATTGGTACTGTCATCAACAATGGTCGAGGGAGTGGAAACAACTCTCGGGCCGACAGTTTAGAGAGCACCACCACGATCCTCAGGCCTCACACGGGGGGTGATGTGAGATGGGACTCCATTAACATGATTTCCAAGGGCTCTCAGCTTAATATTAGCCATTTCCGGCTGTTGAAGCGCATTGGCTATGGAGATATTGGAAGTGTGTATCTGGTTGAACTCAGAGGAACGGATGGATATTTCGCAATGAAGGTGATGGACAAAGCTTCTCTTGTTAGTAGAAACAAACTACTCAGAGCTCAAACAGAAAGGGAAATACTTGGCCTCCTTGACCATCCATTTTTGCCTACACTCTATTCTTACTTCGACACTGATAAGTTCTATTGCTTGGTAATGGAGTTCTGCAGCGGAGGAAACCTTCATTCTCTGAGACAGAAGCAGCCCAACAAACATTTTACAGAGGAAGCTGCAAGGTTAGTTCAAGTCCAAATTTTGAACAGCAATGATAGAATTGTTTAAAATGGCTGAAAAATTCCATACCATTTCATTGTTCACGATTTTCATGGTGGCTCAGGTTTTATGCGTCGGAGGTGCTGTTAGCACTGGAGTATCTTCACATGCTAGGTATTGTTTACAGAGATTTGAAGCCGGAAAATGTGCTTGTGAGAGAAGAGGGCCATATAATGCTCTCCGATTTTGATCTCTCTCTTCGTTGCTCCGTCAGTCCCACCCTCGTCAGATCCTCTTCTGTTCAGGCGAGTAATGGCGGCCGCGGCGGCGGTGGCAGCGGCGATGTCGTCAGCATTCTAGATGATGAGTTCGCCGTTCAAGGCTGTATGCAGCCATCTAGTTTCCTCCCTCGGATACTACCGTCGAAGAAAAATAGGAAATCAAAATCCGATTTCGGACTTTTCGTCGGCGGATCCCTACCGGAATTAATGGCGGAGCCGACAAACGTGCGGTCAATGTCCTTCGTCGGAACGCATGAATACCTAGCGCCGGAGATCGTCCGCGGTGAGGGCCACGGCAGCGCCGTCGATTGGTGGACGTTTGGAATCTTCTTGTACGAGCTTTTACACGGCACAACTCCGTTCAAAGGATCAGAAAATCGAGCAACCTTGCATAACGTCGTAGGAAAGCCATTGAGATTTCCAGAAACTCCGAAGGTGAGTTTCGCGGCGAGAGATCTAATCCGAGGATTGCTTGTGAAAGAGCCTCACAGGAGAATCGCTTACAAGAGGGGTGCGACGGAGATAAAACAGCATCCCTTCTTCGAGGGAGTGAACTGGGCCTTGGTGAGGAGCGCAATGCCTCCGCACGTGCCGGACGCCGTAGATTTCTCCAAGTTCGCCAGTAAAGAGGTGGCGCCGCCGGGGAATAAGGCGGCGGACGACGTCAAGAATTCGAACCCGTCAAGTTCTGCTGAAGAAGGCTATATAGATTTTGAGTATTTCTAGCTTTTAGCCAATTCTTCGGGAAAATACTCTTTTTCTTATTATTCGTCTCTTTCAGTCTTTTGTGACTGAAGTCGCCAAACTAACTCTGCTTACGTGGGAAATGTCATGAATACCCTCTACATTATAGAATTTTATCTCGATTCTCATGTTCAAAATCGAATATCAAAGAACCGAACTAGAATCGATACATTTGGTCTGTTTTAATCAATTACGCATTTATAATTATAAATTTGGTCTGAATAATTAAGAAATTATTAATTACTTTTTAATTTTTTGATATGAAAATTGAAACGTTTACTAAAATTTTGATATAATTTCAATACATTTTTACGAATTTTAATTTGTTTATATCAGAAATAACGAGTTTTAAATTAATCTTGTGACAAATAGAGCAATCCGAACATAAATAAATAGTTAAGCATGATTGAAATTATGAAGATTCAATGATCAAATGACAAATGCAGCCAAGTTTGACTGTAATGGAATAATGAACGATCACCATGACTGCATGCAGAATTTAAGAAGCTCGGTCTCTGAACTTCGTCTTCCATTTCCTGCTCCAACGTATGGAAACAGCAGATTCTGGGTTGAAACCCTACCATCATCACCGTTGCTGAAATTCAAACCAGCCCCTTTACTCCACCGATTCTGATCGACGCCATTGTTGGAGCTCGAAGCTAGAAGCTTGTCTAAAAGCGACCAATCTCCATACCTCTCCCACTGCGAGGCTCTACAGAAGTGAGGATACCCTGGTGGTGGTCCCGCGGCTGAATCGGAGCTCTGCAGCTGCGGAAGATGCATGGAAGCGCCGCCGTCGTAGTCAGCCGGAGCTGGTTGAATTCGATTATATTTCACCGTCTCCGGGATGATTCTGCTTGTCTCCGGAGAAGACGAAAATGACTGAAAGCTTCGGATGAAGTTCTTCTTCTTGAAAACCCTACATACAACCCAGCCTTCTTCCTGTAATCATAAAGTGAAAATCACGATCATGGGTGGATAGCGAACGCCTTTGATTATCTTAACCCAGTCTTTACGGTACCTGAATTTGGTCGGAGTTTTGATCGTCGAGCCGATACTCGTGCATAATCCAGTCGGTTTTTTGGCCGTGAGGTGCCCGGCCGGTGTAGAAAACTAGGGTTTTTCTCATGCCGATTTTCTTGGGGTGTTCGGAGAGATGAATGGGCTTGTCTCTCCCGGTGGCCTTCCAAAATCCGGCCATAGTTGCCCTATTTGTTCGAGTTCCTGTTGGGTATTTCTTGTCCTTATGGCTGAAGAAATACCACTCACTTTGTTGCCCACTTCCAACTCTACATTTTTCTGCATTCATGGCGGCAGAATGTTATTTAATTAACGTTTTATAACATAAGTCCTATTGTTGCCAACAATTTTCAATTGAATTATAGGTTAGGTTGAGTAAAAAAGATCATGGTTGCTGTAGAGATTTGAAAAAAAAATTATGATTTTATGAGATGAGATCGCTAAAGCATGAATTTTATTTCATAATTTCTTTACTACATAGTTACTGTGATTGGGACAATAATAAGCCAATATATTATTGATGCTGAGAGTTTAACCCATAACAATTGAGTTGTACAATCTCACATCACTTGACAGATAAAATTTGTGTTATATATAAGTAGAGTACATATTTTTTTCAGTGCAATGTATTTTGAGTTATAAACCTGTAAATAAATTTGTGAGGACTCTAATTCAAAACAGACAATATTATATTTAGAGTACATGATGATCTACACTATATATTTTCCATCGTATGCATATTATTGTTGGGCTTTGAATTTGACTCTACTAGTTAGGGTTTTGAACGTAAAAATTTAGTATTGTTCTTTGTATTTTTTTTCGATTTTGGGTTCACACAAAACATAGAAATGTTGCTTTAATGGGTAATCTAGGAACGTTGCATGTTATTTGATGAAAAAAAAGACTTGTATTTGCATGAAAGTTAAGACTAAATTTTCATCTAACCTTTGAGGTCCCAGGGCTCGAGCTTGTTGAGGTCAACTTCCCTAATTACATCTAGGTCGATGGCCTCGCAAGAGACCTTCTTTCGGAGATAGTATTGCAGAAGCTCTTCGTCCGTGGGGTGGAATCTAAACCCAGGAGGCACCGTCAGCTGTCCATTTCCTGTCATCATTTCCTCTGCTTGATCTAACAGATGCTGTTGCTTTCTGCATGGATGAGAAGATCAAGATATTATGGAGATTTAGACGTTGTATTCTGAAACAGAAAAACCCTAAAATTTCCATGTGTTAGAAAGAAGAAGAAGATGAAAGTCAAAAAAGACAACATCTGTAGTTGAATTCAAACCTCGTCTGGGTCGAAACTCCAGTGAAAATATCTTGAAAATGAAAATTTAGGCAGGGAAAAGACGTTGAAGAAGGGAAGAAATAGTGGGAAGGCTGAAATTTGATTTCTTCTCTAGGTTTAAAAAGAAGAAGAGAAAAAGGGTCGCCTGAAACAAGAACACCTCGAGGGTTTTAAGTGGAGAAGAAGATGGAGAAATCCAACGATGGAATGAGTTGAAGTTGGAGAACAAAGAAATGCCTTCAATGGCACGGCGTGGTTTAGTTAAATAGAGAGAGAGAGAGATGGGGATCTGTAGAAAACTGGAGATTGACTGCAGAAAACGAGAATGGGCACAGAAATAAAGGGAAAAAAGATAGAATATAGAACAGATTTCAAGGTCTGTAAATCAGAGGAAGAAGACGACGGAGGGGAATGTGGGGAAATGTCTGTTGAATAGGAGACCTTGAACCTGAAAATGGCCGGATTAGATCCATGAAAACATGCTCAACTGTCTGATTAGCAACTCTAATTCAACGCCATTTTCTTTTTTTTTTCTTCCGGCGATGAACAACACCAAGGATAGTCAAATAAACAGTATTTTCTAATATTTGTTTATAGATATTGGAGTCCATCTGTATCTGCTATTCTCATTTCAACGTGCAGCAAATTCTGGGCAGGGGGACTGCATCTCTAACATATCGTTTTTACAAACAGAAAATCCTAGTAATAAAAAACTTAAGACCCCCAAATCCTAACCTATCAAAATCTCCTTGGTGGCTGATCAATCACGGTAAAATACTCGAGAACAAGGGCTGGTTCGAGAACGCGACCTCCCGTTCTAGAATGAATCAGAACACGTGTCTAAGATATCAGAATCATAAAATACAATGTCATTGAATATTAAAATTGGATTCTGAATCATGGTTTTTGCTTATGCCCACCTCCATGAACCGATGACCAACATCAAATTTAGATTCTGCAATTTACATCATTTTTTTACAAATAGATACACGTTTTGATTTTTCATTCAAAATATTGTATTGGGTCCCACAAGTTATCCTTGGTCCTGGTCAAACACGTCAACATTTGAAAACACGTTACGTGAACATTGTTAACCTTGTCCTTGTCCTCACAAAATCCAACCTTGGGATTTGGATTGTGAAATCTTGAAAAGAGGCTACGTCGCCTTGACGATCTCTCCTTATTTACTTAGTCATATCTTGAGGGGAGACTTAAAAACAACTCAAATGAATATACTGATTATGGCCCGATCGCCAATTTTAATTATGTATGGTCCTAGTTAATACAAGCTCGAAGTTAAAAGTTCTCCAATCGAATCCATGACATCGAGTAACTTGTTCAAGAAATTTAATACAATATCTATGTCGTCGAACTTATCCTTTCTAATCTTTCGTAGCCCCGATCTATTGGCAAATTCGTTAAGATCAAGATTGTAGTGACAAGTTTTACAACGTTTAATAAATTAATTTTAGTATTTACTAGGGTGGGCAAACCCCTCGACAACCCGCACTTAACGAGTTAATTTGGGTCGAGTATCGATAGAGATTTTACGTTGCGGGTCAGATTGAAAAAATATTACGAGTTATAGGTCAAGTACAATTTCAACTCAACTCGACCCGCCATCTGTATTATCAAGGACGTAAAACATTTATTTTGCCTTGAACATAAATTTTAAATCTAGAACAACGCTAAAAAGAACCCGAACTATAAATAAATTTAATAACAAAAAAGATAATAAGATCTTCATTCGAGAATGATTACTACTTATCTGCCTTTATTTTACACATGAATAATGTATTACCATGGTTTTATGATATATGTTATTTTTAAGAGATGTATTTTAATTTTTTTAATAATCTGACCTACCAACCCGACCCAATCCAACCCTAACCCGTGCGAATTGGGTTCGGGTCAAGTTGGTATCCTATCCCGAACGAGTTATATATTGTAATTCGACTCGATTTGAGTGTCAACTGACCTAACCCGATCCAACCTGACCCGACTCATGCCCACTCTTAGTATTTATCGATTTTCACTATAAAGTTAGATATTTTTTAGTGACACCATTAACCATATCAATGAACATTTTAAAGTAGGAGAGTATTTCAAATGCACATCAAACTTTTAATTATATTAATTGATACCTTAAAGTATTATTATACTTTTAATTGACTCTTTTAACTGTATAGTTTTATTAATAAATTCAATTAACTTAAATTTAATGATAGATTATCTATTAATAATATACTAAATTTTAAAATATCAATTAATAAATTATAATTTTAAGGTATTAATCGAAGAATTTTGATATGATTAAAATTTTAATACTTCATAAAAAAACAGTGTTATTTATCCCTATATTTCAACATTGTAGCGGTGAAACGACGTGATTGTACCTGTTAAACGCAGGGACAAGAGAGAACATTATGATTTACCATAATACCCGAAGCTTGTCAATGATAGACAAGAAACCAAGTTGAGCTCGCCCTCTGATCTCTGAAACGGTCTATGCAACGAGAAATTGATGGAGCCATCGACTGAAATTGGAAGGTGCCTCAGCTTTGATTAACCTTTTTCAAATCACTCCACCGGCCCGATTGCCGTTCCGGTGAGTGTCGACCTCCCTTTGCCTCTTTGCCGGAATCGATAGGTTTTCTTTTTCATGTTCCTGATTTGTGCGCTCTCCTTGATCTTTGTTGGAATTCTAATTGTGGATGTCTTGAATTTCAAATTTATTGATGGAGCATAATATGCTTAATCGGAATGAGTGGATTTGGCAATCTGCAGGTTTTTTCGATCTTTCTAATTCTCACTAACAGTACAGTTTCTTCTTATGGTGTATTCTGTTTTTTTTATCGCACTAGTCGGATTCGTCTGAGACAAATCGCAGCTCATATAATTTTCATTTCATTTCTCATTTAATATCTTTTTGACTTTTGAGGTCATTGAGCGGTGCTGATTTTGTTGAAACATAGGTAGCAGCGTTGTACCAATATGCAGATGCCCGAGGATCTATCGAGGAATACGGAGAACTCTAATTCTACGTCATCCTTGCCATCTGTGAGGCTGTCAACACCTCAAAAATCACTTCGACGTTTGGGATTGTGCACTCAAATAGCCACAGGAGGTCAGCATTCCTCTCCACTTGTATTCCCTGAGAAACGCAGCAAGATCAAGTCTTCTGGGAGGCGGAACAGAGACTCCACCACTACCCCTATGGCCTGCAGTGATGATCGTGAAAAAGCAAAGAGCTTTGAACACACAATCGACATCGGAGGAGGAGATGAAAAGACAGATTTGTTGGGGGATTTAGTTTTTTCAGGAAAGCTGATATTGGACAAGAGAAAGACTACCAACAAGAATACTTCGGATGTACATGGGAGCTATACTGAGATTCCTAATCAACAAGCTATCGATGCTAAACTTACCAACAGGGCATTGATATTTGGCTCTTTCGTACTTTCTTTAGACGATGTCATCTCGGTAAGCTGTTCTACCTATCGATCAATTTTTGTTCTTAGATTTCTCATGACCTTTGCTAATCCAGGACGCTGTTACATTTTTAATGACTTTGACAGGTTTCATACAATGTTGGCCTCAGACATTTTACAGTACATTCATACCCATTAAAGAAGGTTTCTTTTTCTTGTTTTATGAAGCCCCGAAGAAGTAGGAAGGATTTTCGCTTCCTGGCTTCTAACATAGAAGAGGCAATTCAGTGGGTTGGAGGGTTTGCGGATCAGCAATGCTTTGTGAACTGTTTACCTCACCCTTTGGTATCTTCAAAAAAGCAGGCCTCTTCTGAGTTGTTTCCAACAGATACTCCTCCTGAATTACTTTTTAAATGCAAAAATCCATCAAAGATGCTTGTCATTTTGAATCCACGCTCTGGACGAGGTCGCTCAAGCAAAGTTTTCCATGATATCGTAGAACCAATATTTAAGGTATCAACTTATTTCTGTAATTTATCATCAGTTTCTCATTTTCATGTCAAGCTTCTGCTCATATTTTAAAATAACCTTTTGAGACAGAATCCTTTTGAGTTAATTTCAGGCGAGAGCATGTCCTAGGAAGTTGGCGCTGTCCATAGAATAGATTGCATGGCCTAAGGTTGTGGGTGCTTTTTTGAAGTTGGTAGTAGACTTGTATTAGAGTAATTATGACCCATGGACTTCGTGGTCTGCCCATACTGATCCTTATCGTAGAGTGTCTACTTGTTTACATGAGATTAGCTTGGGAAAATGTTGTAGATGTTGCTTAGAAGGTAACTTACAAGAATCGATATAGTAATTTTATCGCTAAGGAGTCTTGATGCGTGATTCGAGCTAGCTTCATTTGAATTAGAGCGTGGGAAGCAGATGATTGTGTTTGAGTAATCATCACAGAAATATATGTGTTTAGCATCGCACATCATGTCCTACATGTCTGAGTAGCGTGAGTTGACACGCCACTGACTTTTTTGGATAAGGAATACAAAATTACCGAACCATACATGGGGCCCCTCAGTTGTATCTCATTCCCTCATCACTTCCTTTCATTCTGACAAAAATTGATCTCTCCTTGATGACTTTAATTAATTTTTTCATGTATTTATCTTGATTCAATGATTTAGTCAAATAAATTAGATATTAACATCAACTTGCAACATTTCAAAGAGGGAAAAGACAGCCCCACTATCTGAACTCATAGAGGAAGAACTAGGAGTTAATCCTCTTTTCCTTTACTGCTAATTAGTTTTAAAGATGAGGTGAAATGGAAAGGATCTCTCTAAAGGAGGGAATAAAAAATGAAATGATAGTCTCAGATTAAAACTTAACGGTGATACAGTGTGCACCTGGAGATTGCACTTTACCCGCAGCCAGTATGTTTATTTGTGGGAATGACTGGATTTTATTCCTATAAATTCCATTTGATGTCATAATCTGTATGTCAAATTTCAGCTTTTTTGTTGTCTTTTTAGTACCTTCCACATCTTTCATGTGAAATTCTAATTTTGAGTGTTAACTTTTATTTTCTGAGTTTACCAGTTCATCATGTTTGGATAGTAGTAGACATCGCACTTGAAGTGGTTGGTTTGTGTAGTAATCTCGTGAGTAGGGAGTTCTATCAGTGCTGTTGTCCTAAATCTTTTCTTTTGGTTTGTCATATTATCTGACAGCTTGCTGGGTTCAAACTGGAGGTAGTTAAAACAACATCAGCAGGTCATGCTAGAAAACTTGCATCAAGTGTTGACATCAGCACTTGCCCAGATGGTACTATTGTTGCCTCCTAAAACTTATTTTAGTTTGTATATTTTCTTGATGTTCCTGTCCTCTTTTGTTTTTGTCCTAAAAATTACAGGAATTATTTGTGTTGGAGGCGATGGAATTATTAATGAGGTTAGTTAACAATATGAAATCTTTTGACATTCTGGTAGAATAGGATGAAGAATTATAGTTCCTTTTTATTTGAAATAGTTGTTGTAATATGAAATTCCACAATGCTTTATAGAGTAGGCAGTTGGAGCTCCTGCTCATTAGTGATTGCTTACACTTCTTATTTTACAGCTGTGCTCTATCACTTAGTGTTCTATTGCATGTTATTTTCATACCTACAATCTGGGTTTGACTTGTATCAGGTTTTGAATGGTCTGCTTGGTAGAGACAACCAGAAAGAAGGAATTTCTATACCAATTGGAATCATTCCAGCTGGTTCTGATAATTCACTTGTTTGGACTGTTCTCGGAGTTAGAGACCCAATTTCTGCTGCCATGGCTATTGTGAAGGTGATCCCATATTTTTTTAAATAACACACACATTTAGAAATATTTATGCATATTGTTTAGCAAACTTTCTTTTGTGGGACAGACAGAATTTTTTTTTTTCCCATTATCTCAGCAGTATAGATTCTGAAGTTCAGTATGCCAGTATAGTCATCTTTTTCTTTTTAACTATTATTCTGAACTCTTTATATATTTTTTTTGTTTTTACTTGGTTGTAATAGTTCCGAATGCAAGGTGAAAGGTCTTTCTTTTGGTGGGGTGGTGGATAAGGGGGACCTAAAAGGTTGGCTGGATGAAACAATAAATAAAGGTTGCTTGATGGCAAGATTAGTTAGGTGGCAGATCAGTGGGAAGGAGTTTTGTTTGGGGCGGGGGGAGATATTTAAACAAGCAAGGGAAACTAGTTGGGCGTTATTGCTTTTGTGAATTGTTTTGCTTAGAAATAATCTGTCTGAGTCAATGGTGTGCCAATTCGTGGTTATTACTATTACAGCTCTTTGTGGGTTATTAAGTTCAAGAAGTCTGGTTTTGGAATGTAAACTCTTCATTGGCTTGAAGAAAAATGGTATCATCCATTAAAGGAAGTGTGACACATTTGGATATCATTGATTTTTGTAAAATTTATAAGCTTCCATGTAAAATTTTGCCTCAACCTTATTCCTTCTTAGGACAACTTAGTAGCATCCACGTGGTAATGAGGATTGATCTTTGACACTTGTTTGAAATGTTAGATGCACCACAAAAGGCAGTCAATACAGTGAGAGAGAAATTGCATCGACTGCAATACTTATGATCATCTATCATATTAGAAGGCCTAATACCATCCAAGTTGATGCAGATGTAAAAATAAGTTAACCTAATAGTCTTTGAATCAATAATTTGAAGGAAGTGGGATGTAGATGCCAATGTGTGACTTATCTTTTCATTGAACTTTCTTGATATGAATTATTTGTTTCTTTACTTTTTAAAGAGATTTACTACTTTTATCATGTAAATTATTCATCAATTTCCTTTTTCATATGAATGGCGTCTAATTTCTTTTTTGAAGTTAATAAGGGCCGTGTGCTGTTTCAGGGAGGTCTNCTGTAAATTTCTTTTTGATGGGGCTTTAAATTGTAAATGTTGGTAGGAATTGTTTTTCATTTTCACTCCTAAAACCTCAATTCCTGGTCTTATAAATGCAATGCCCACATGGAGAAATCTTCTACTGCGATAATTGCTCCCTGCTCCGTAGCTAGGATACTATTTAAAGCTGTTACATCCATATTAATTTAATTGGTTTCTATTTTATATGGGTTTCACGATTATGTTTTATTGCATTGGGTAAGGCTGATGTTGTGGTTTGCATATGGCTGCTAGTGCTCGTTGTGTTTGTGATGGATTTTCCATTATTTGTGTTACAAATTGATAATCCTTCCCAATCTCATGCTGTTCATGATTCCCCTTTTAGGTGACATTATTTTTCTAGCTAACTTTTAAACAAAAATAAGTCTCATAATGATTGCGTATATTTCACTTTGCAGTGTTGGAGCTTTCAGAGAAGTATCAGAAAGGATTCGGGCCACTGCGGTATTTTGTAGCTGGATTCCTTAAGTTTCTATGCTTACCTAAATACAGTTACGAAATCGAATACCTCTTAGCATCAAAAGAAGATGAACTACAACAATATATCAAAACGGACGTGGTTGACATATCAGATGTGTACGCAGAAGCCATGGGAAGACCGAATATAGAAAGAATTCCCAGAGCATCTAGTCTTTCAAGCATTGATTCAATAATGACACCTAGTCGAATGTCCGTAGGGGACTTAGAAACCACTTGCAGTAGCACGCATGCAAGTACCGAACCATCTGATTATGTCCGTGGGATCGATCCAAAATCGAAACGACTCTCATCTGGAAGGAACAACATGCCTGCAGAAGCTGAAATTATTCATCCACAGCTTCCATTTTCAACCACTCCCAACTCTAGAACGCGATCGAAGTCACGAGCAGACAAAGGATGGACCGGGGTACCAGGGACCCAAGATTTATCAAGATGTTCTTGGGGTAACACTGCAGCAAACGATCGAGAGGATATATCTTCGACATTGTCCGATCCAGGTCCTATATGGGATGCAGAACCAAAGTGGGATTCTGAACATAATTGGAATAACGAAACTCCAATTGAATTGCCAGGTCCTTCAAGTGATATTGAAGTAGGAACTAAAAAACTAATCTTCTCTAAAATCGAGGATAAATGGATCACGACGAAAGGACAATTTCTAGGAATTCTTGTTTGCAACCACGCGTGCAGAACCGTTCAGAGTTCGCAAGTGGTTGCTCCAAAATCTGAACACGATGATAACACTTTGGACTTGATCTTAGTTCATGGTAGTGGCCGGCTGAGGCTGTTAAGATTTTTCGTGCTGCTTCAGTTGGGTAGACATCTTACGCTGCCTTATGTTGAATACATCAAGGTATGGCGGTGAGCTATTAATGATTTTTTCGCTCTCGGAGTTTCATAAAAGTTCAATAAGCTGATGTTTTAGTTCAAATTAGTGGAATTTATTGTATTCGGTGCTTGAATTTCACTAACTGGACTAATGCAGGTGAAATCGGTGAAGATTAAATCCGGGAAACACACACACAACAGCTGCGGAATCGACGGGGAACTATTTCCGTTAAATGGGCAGGTTATTTCTTCTTTGCTCCCTGAACAGTGTAGACTTATTGGCCGTCTTGCCAACCCTCACTCATAACAAATAGGTTCTCTTAATTATTTGTTTTTATTTTTTGGTTGTCGAATCACGGCATTGGTGTGTATTTTGTAGAGCATTCATGTACCCCAAACTAAGAATCATGAGCTTTTTAAGTTTCGGTTTCCTCTCCAACCCGTGTTGTCTTTCTTGTGCTTGCACAACCTTGGATCCTGTAATTCTTTTGTTTGTGTCGGTTGCTTGTTAGTTTTGTTTGTCTTGAGAGCTGCTCAATGTCTCATGTATTCTCTTACTTTAGTAGAAGAGCTATTGCGCATTTGGTAATTTTATCAGATTTTGTGTCGTTTGTTTAATGAATACATGTAAATGATTAAATTATCTTTTATCGACAAACTCGAGTTTTTGTAATAGGTGATAATTTGTCATGATGTCATAATTAGAGATCCCGCGTTCGATCTTCAGCAAAGATAAAAAATTTCATTAATGAAAGAATCTATTTTTGGTATGATCGATAATTTATCACTATTTGTGCCAGTTTTATCCATCAAAAGGATCCATTTTTGTATCAGATCTCCAAAACTGTGGTTCATGGCTTGGTCTGTTGTTTGCGAATAAAACAATCGTGAAAATTGTACTCAACCATATGCCAAAAAAATCATATGAAAATCGAATGGACCGTATAATATTGTGTTGCTGGGATACGTGACGGATTAAATTTGAAAAATAAATTGAAGATGAAAAAAAGGTGAGATGGTGGGAGATAATAAGAGTGCATAATGGAGGTGGGGTTTGTTTGCTGGTTAGTCTTTTTCATTTCGATACGATATTGGAGGGATGGAAGATGAAGAACAACAAGGGTCCCACTGAACCCAAACCAAAGCAAAAAGCTTGTGGCTTTCGTTAGATTTAGGTTTTTCAGATTGGGTTTGGTCCAACCGCCTTGTTCGGCCGGTGAGCTGTCGTTCTCACTCTATTTTCTCTGGGTCGAACAAAATTTTTTGATTTAAAGCTTTCTGAAGGTTAAAAGATGGAACTTTTATTTCGTAATTAGGAAATAATCAACAATATAATATTACCCTCGATTCATCTGCTAAGTTACTGTTGAAGCAAGCGCATTTGGTGTGATAATTTGAATCGGAAGGCGCATGGAGTGATAATGGAGTCGAATCCTGTTATATAATTGGTGAGGAAGGCGGGGCACGAAACGTGGAAGGGTCTCTCTTTCTTTTCTGGTCGGTCGTCGGAGTTTCTCCCTCTCCTCCCCTCTTTTTCTTCCTTGCTCCGCCGTCTCCGCCGTCGTTGAGTCGGTGGTTTTCGGTTGAAGCTTGCCGGAGAACCGCCGGTGGAGTTGGAATGGTAACTTCAGTCTCACTTTTTTACTCAAATGGGTTCTCGTTTTTCTTGTTGCGTGCTGTACTGAACTCCTTTCTTCTCTGTGACTCGTTCTGAAATTGTAGATCGAGTTTGTGTTCTATAGCTAGGATTTACATGGCTTGAATTTGGATTAAAGGGTATGATTGGGTTATGAAGTGGGAGATAAAAGGAGATTAGTGGAGAAATATTAAATTTCCAGTTCCAGTCTGTCTTTGTTTCTCTGTCTTGCATTATTTTCGCCTGATCTACTCTCCCATTCGATTTTCTCTCTCTTTTGTTTTTCAACGGTGTAATGAAATTCGACGCGAACGAGATAAAAACATGGGCGGATAGCTGGCAGGATCTAAACTATTTCAGTTTCAGGGCTTCGATATGAGGTCAAGATTGCGACAGAGACATAAATCCCATTGTTCGAGAGCTTCTGAACTCTAGAGAGCGATTACTAGTGCCACTGCCGAGTTCAAGTTCCACTTGGTTCGATTTCGCCTGGTCTTAGTTAGTCCTTCTGATCTCTCTGCCATGGCTACCAAGCGAGCTTACAAGCTGCGTATCCTGCTTCAGTGTTCATCGAAATCACATAATGGGGCATTTTTTTTTTGTAAATTGAGCTGCTATTATAAGCACGGTCTACATTAGTTTGCTTGATTTCTATTCTCAATTTTGAACTCTGTATGTAAGCCTTAACAACAGTTTACACAGAGGAATTTGTTGCTCATTCTTCGACTGTGAATTGCCTGAAGATTGGAAGGAAGTCATCAAGGGTTCTTGTCACTGGAGGGGAAGATCACAAGGTCAATCTCTGGGCTATTGGCAAGCCCAATACAATACTGGTATGATTTAGTCATTTGCTTATGGATTTTCATTTCTTTTCGCACCAAACTCTCCATTTTCTCCATGCATCTAGTATGTGGGATGTCTTGCTATCTTTTGCAGACATTTATTACTTATAAATTTTAGATTATGCACTTTCTTGTGACTTGAATGCTTATCTATTACTAATAAGATTTCAGAGTGGCATTTCTGAGCAAATAGTCATGGTTCCATTTGCAGAGTCTGTCTGGACATACAAGTGGGATAGATTCTGTGAGTTTCGATTCTTCGGAAGTGTTAGTAGCTGCAGGTGCTGCAAGTGGTACAATTAAGCTTTGGGATTTAGAGGAAGCTAAAAGTATGCTTTTCATAGTCGATCATGATTTAATTTTAATATTTTAGCATAAAAATACTTTATCCTTTTAAGTTAGAAAAGAGACTCTTTGGTTTTTGTTTTCTGCAAAGTTCATGGCCTGAAATTCATCGTGTTGGATATTATTTGTTGAACTTCAAAATCAAGACAGACTGTCAGACCCAATTGATTGTCGAATGCCAATATTGTTTTATTTGTACTCGTATTTTGACTTGGATCTCTTTAACTCTATATCTTGTAGTTGTTCGTACTCTTAATGGACACAGATCCAATTGCATTTCTGTGGACTTCCATCCCTTTGGGGAGTTCTTCGCATCGGGCTCGCTTGACACTAATCTTAAGATATGGGATATTAGAAAGAAAGGGTGTATTCACACTTACAAAGGTCATACTCGAGGTGTTAATGCGATTAGATTCACTCCAGATGGTCGTTGGGTTGTATCGGGTGGAGAAGATAATACTGTCAAGGTTTGAATGCTTTCCTATTGAGTTCAGAATATTATGATTGGTAGCTAATAGTTTTGTTTATTCAAATGATATACATAGATGCAACTTTTTCGAAAGAGTTAGTATAAGGTGATTATCATATAGTTGGTTAAGTCAGTAATTAATAGAGGTGGGCTGAACTGGACTAAAACTGTTAGTTTTTGTATAGTTTTAGTCTTGATTTTTAAAAATCGTGAAACATGAATCAAAACTTGGATCAAGAAAATAACCCAAAATCTAACTCGACCTAAAATTAAATTAAACCCAATATAAACTAAAAACCGATTCCAAACCCGAATTTAATCTTCAAAACCCGACCCAAACCAAAATCGGACCGAGACAAACCAAAAGCGTCCTGTATTTTCTGTTCTGGTTCCGATTCCGATTCATCCTGAAACCTGATCGGCCCAGACTGTGCCCACCGCTAGTTATAAAGGAAATGTGGATGCACTTTATGGACAACTGAACTCGAATGTTGGCTTGTAATTTTTTGAATCCCTAAAGAGAGAAAACGAGATTCATAGAAACAAATTCCATGACTCATAAAGCAGTTTGGCTGTGTATTGATCTCAGTTGGGTTTTAATACCATACAAGCACATGCTTCTACTCCCTATTTGTGTACCTTGAAAGATTTCTAATGGAATTATGTACCAAAACACTATTTACAGCTGTGGGATTTGACTGCTGGGAAGTTGTTGCATGATTTCAAGTGTCATGAGGGCCAGATTCAATGCATAGACTTTCATCCTCATGAGTTTTTGTTGGCAACAGGTATTTTTTACTCTTTAATTTACAGAGAGTTCAGTTTTTTGTTTTGTGCATCATTATTTTTCGCAACAGGGAAACCTTAGTGAGTTTTTTCGAGGGGTTGATTTTTCTTGCACCAACTCCATGGGGTAACTCGGTAATTTTGCTATGTCCATTTGTTCTCCAAAAATAAAAGTCGTCACAGGTCATGTGAGTGTTTCTACTCAATTGTAATATTAGGTGGATCATTAATAGTAGCTAATAGAGGTGAAATGGGTTTAACAATTAGAAGAGTAGTTAATAGAGTAGAGAAGGTATAGAGAGATTATTCATGGAGAAAGTATAGTGTGGAGTAGAGAGCCATTGAAGTCTTTCGGTGTGTGTACGTTTTGGTGTTGAATAAACAATAGGATCCTTTGGATCCTATCACTGAGTTTGCTCAGTTTTTCTTCTCATTATCGTGTAAATAATATACCAAGTACTTCTTGTGTGTGTGGTTCCTCAAATCCCGGAATTTGATGACTTCAACTGGTCTAATTGTTTTTCCTAATTGTAACCAATTTCCCCCGCAAATTCTTTTAAGCTTCATGTCTTTTGTTTATCAGGTTCAGCTGACAAAACTGTCAAATTTTGGGACCTTGAGACATTTGAGCTGATTGGTTCATCCGGACCAGAGGTATTTCTTTCTGATGAAAATCATGTTTCGATATAAAAAATAAATTACATACACGCCATTCTGTGGATTATCTAATTTGTTCTGGTTAGATAAATTTCACACCTTTTTTATTCTGTTCCAGGCCTCTGGTGTCCGATGTTTGACTTTTAATCCTGATGGAAGAACCTTACTTTGTGGATTACATGAAAGTTTGAAGGTCAACTCTATTAATTCTCTACATGACAATGATTACTTAAATTTTTTACTCAATGTATTAAACCATTATACAGGTTTTATCTTGGGAGCCAATCAGATGCCATGATGGTGTGGATGTTGGATGGTCTAGATTGTCAGATCTTAATGTTCATGATGGAAAGCTTCTTGGCTGCTCGGTCAATCAGAGTTGCGTCGGTGTGTGGGTTGTTGACACCTCGGTTAGCCTTTTTTTGTTTCTTATATCCATACTTATATACCGAAGACCATTTTCTGGTTCTGTTTGTTCGTGATTTTAACTAAGAATTGTTTTGTTTTGTTGTCTCTTGGACAGCGCATTGAACCGTACTCAATTACTAACACCAAAAGACAAAATGGGCATTCAGAATTTAAAAATTCAAGTGGGAATCTATCTTTGACAAACGAGAGCAATACCAAGGCTAGTTTGGGTCGAATTTCTACCACGGAAAATTCTGATAATTTACTTAAGGAAACTACAGCCCTTAGGAGGCTGTCAGTTTCACAAAATTCAGATCCTGTCAAAGAGCCCAAAATCCTGCCATGTATGTGGCTTTCTCATTAGTTCTTTTTCAGATTGAATCCTTAAAGTTCCTCATATTTTTAATTGCTTTAGTTATCAGTATTATTTCTTCATTAAACTAATATCTCTGTTGTCTTTGCCTTACTAAAAGTTAGTTTGTCATCCTTGGTGTGTTGGTTGAAGTGGCAGGAACTGGAAGTACGCTTGGAACTCCTCAGCAGACTAGTTTTAACGCAGGTCCAAAAGCGCTTTTAGCTAGTTCAGTGACAGTTTCTAGTGTTACAGCCCCAAAAAGGAACTCTGTGAAGACTAATCAGAATTTGAATGCTTTAGTATTTAGCAAACCCGATGTCACACCTGTAGTTGTCCCCAGAAGCATTTCACGATCCGAGCCAGTGGAGTCAAAAATGGAATCGAGTGCCCCATCGGGGAATTCAAATGGTTTAGTATTTAGCAAACCTGATATCACACCTATAGTTGTCTCGAGAAGCAGTTCACGATCTGACCAGGTGGACTCAAGAAAGGAATTGGGTGTCCCTGGAAAAACTATGCCATTACCGTCAGAGTCTAAGGCTGTCGATCGTCGAAGGTTCTCTAATGCTAGGGATGAAGATGAAAAGCCAACAATTTCTTCCCTTCCAGAATCAAAAGGAGCTAAGGATACGGAACCAAGCAACATCACAGATAGGAATATCATCCATGGAGATATTAGTTGTACTCAAGATATATCAACTGAAGCAACTGAACTAAAGAATGTGAAAGAAAATCAATATATTGGATGCGGTAAGAGCGAAACAGAGCAAATAACTGAGAACATCACTTTCCGTCACGATCCGTGTACGTATTTCCAGAACTACTCACTTCTTTCTTGCTGTGTTTTTATTTTCCTTATGCAAAAGCAAGTTTATATGTTACCTTACTTAATTAACGTGGCAGTATCCCAACTGACCAATTGGTCTTGTTTTGTAGACCAGTATGTTCAATATGGTATTTAAGTTATGCAATATTATCTTCTTGTGTGACTGAGGTGATTTGTTTGAAATCATGACAGCTTTTATTTGGAAAGCCATGCTCGTCTCTCATTCTAGACTTAACGCACAAATACTTTTTATGGAATGCACTTGTTGGTCCCAGACTTGACAATGCATTTAACTTATGAAGCAACAAAGTTAGGACTAGATAGAGATTAGAGTATTCCATAAAGACTGCATGGTCAAACCCAATGTATTGTCCACTCTTTGAGCATTTTTTTCATGCATGGATTACGAACTTAGTTGTGAAATGTATATTGTATATGGTTCAACCCCGATATTAACATCTAAAAATGAAATGATGTATTTCGTTTTTTTGTTTTTTTGGCATGTAGGATGCCTTTATGGTCTTCACAAGCCTTATACTTTGTCTATCTCATTATATATATGTGACAGTATTTTTTCCCTGGTTCTAGATGAAACTCGAAGGCATAAGATGAATAGAGATGCATGTTCAACTGAAGGTCAAAAAGGAGGTACAAACACTTTGTACTTCTTATGGATGTTTGCTAAATTTAATGGTGTATGACTTAGTCTTATATTGTAAAATTTAAAGGACGAATACGAACACTTCCTATGAACTGGGAACAAAGAGGGAGATCAAATTATGAGCAACCTTCATATAGTGTAGCTCCAGGAAGCGAATCCACAGCGAATAATATCTCATTAAACTTGGTATGGATTTGTTTTTTCTTACTATTTTCTTTTTCTTTGTGCTTTCATATTTTCTGTTTTTAAGAGAACTGTTGTGGTTGTTTAACTTGAGTACTTTTTATTGCTGAAAAGAATTTGATTGATTTTTTAGCCTCAACAATATTGATACCATGATAGCGGGTTCATGTTTTTTAGTTTTATCTTGTAATGATGCATGTGGCTTCTTCTGATTTGTCGAATTGAACATATATATTTGGTCTGTATTCAGTTTTTCAAGCTATATGATCAGGTTTTTTTCTTGTAAAAGACCTAAAATTCGACCTATTTCGGACCCTTTCAAAGTTGGACAATTGCTAAATAATCAATTTTAATTTTACCATTTTTGGGTGGGAGAATTCTTCATTGTATTTCAAATTTTGTTTTCCGTAAAAAGAACTTTAGTTTTAGTTATCAGTATGCATCTGTCTATGTGGCTTGTTGAAAGGTCTACATATTTTTTTGAACAAGAAATACAATTTTATTAGAAGAGGGTGTAAAATGAATCCGATCAAACTAGAATGTTTAGAATTTTTTACAAATGTTATCGACTATAGCATCGTTGTAAGGGTGTGTCTAAAGTTGTCAAGGTATGTTGGCCAAGCCAAGGGGGTTACAAAAATAAAATTCTTGATGGTACTGCCAAACTGAAAAAACAAATCATCGAAATGTTTAAAAATAAGTCACTACTTTGTCAGATATTGATCTTCTCCTCACTATTGATTTATATTTGTTTTAAGTTTAAACGAAGAGGATATCATCCTTCAGCTGAAAAGGAAACCGTGTCACCTAGCGATGAAGATGGAATCGCATATGTGATGCAACAACATGATAAGTTCATCAGCTCAATGCAATCACGTTCTGCCAAGTTGCAGGTAATCCAAAACTATGTACTTAATATTGAATAGCAATTTTTCAATTCCTTAAATTCACAAAATTGTTTCATTTTGATGTCTTGCCTGTACTGTAGCAGTTTCATCTCTTTCTTTCTCAAGTTCTTTTGACCATGATTTTACCAATTAACTATTTTTCACATTCGAGATTCGTTTGTGATCTATCAAACATGTTTGTAGTAACAAATATGAGAAAAAAAGGAAATAGAAAACTATAAATAAAGAAGATTTGGGTTCTCATATGTTTCTATTTAATATATGGATCTTATGACATAAACCTACACCATTATTTCACAAATTGTACTTCAAAAGATATATATTTTTCATTTCTGTAGGCAATATTTAGATTTTGGGAGAGGAAGGACATCAAAGGCGTTGTTAGTGCTATGGAGAAAATGGCTGATGACGCTGTATGTCTATTATTTCATCTCAATATCGGAATCCAAAATAGAATGGATATTTAGTCAGTACCACATATAAATCTATTTAATTATTTTCTGTCAATCTCAGGTTGTTGTTGATGTTGTAAGCATTATATCTGAAAAAATCGACACAGTTACTCTGGATATGTTCACTTGCCTTCTACCTCTCTTAGCTGGACTCCTTAAAAGTGACATGGATAGGTAATTCACTTGTAAATGCTAATAGTAAAGTTTTTATTTTTTTAAGTTCTTGAAAAATGGTTAAAAAAAGTTGTCTTGAAGGAGAATTACGCTGTCCGCAGCTGCAATAACTCTTTTTTTATACAGGGTCGTCAATAGTCGTGGTGCTATACTGTTATGTTTAGAAAATGAATATAAATTATTCAATTATTTTTCACATACAAGTTTAAATTTTTAGAATAGTCGATAATTTATGATGCTATTAGTATATTATTACATGTTCTGCATGTTCAATCCATTTTCATCATATTAAATTTCTCTTTTTTCGTCATCTGCATTACCCGCGTACAGATTTCTCGGTATTTCTCTGGAAATGATTCTTAAGCTAGTAAGAATATTTGGTTCTGTAATATATTCAACAATATCAGCACAAGCATCTGTTGGTGTAGACATTGAAGCAGAACACAGGTCAGTTTCTTCATTTACAAATATTATTCCATTTTATGTGAAATTAAAATACTCTGCGTTTATTGATCTTGGCGCGTTATCAACGAATTCTGCAGGTTGGAACGATGTAATATTTGCTTCATCGAGCTCGAAAAAGTGAAATCGTGTCTCCCTCACCTTAGCAGGTATAAATACTCTTTCACCCTATCTAAATGGGTTATAATTAGCTGTATTTGTTGCTGATGATTTGAAATTTTCGACCAATAGAAGAGGAGGTTCGGTGGCGAAAGCTGCGCAAGAATTGAGTCTCACCTTACGAGAAGTTTTGTGAGGACCGAACATAAAACTCGGGGAAACTTAGATTAGGTGTTAGAATTATAGGTGGAGAGTTTTGTCCGTTTTGAAGAACGAAGCTCGCCTTTGTGCGACTTGAAATGGTTGTTGGATTGCGGATTGGTTAGAACGAAGAACGTCGCAATTCCCGTGCCTAAAAAGTTGCATTTCTCTGCAGAAGAATTTAACCACTCTTCTTTCGTGCTAACCTTAGTTGTCGATCCAATTGTTTCCGAGTAATGCCTCGTTTGTAATTTAATTCGCATGCAAGGATTATATTTGTGTGAAGAATATTGTCAATGAATTATACAAATTCTTCATCAGCTTTCTACTCATTACATACTTCAAAATTGTAGTTATAACCAATAAATTTAACTTTAAAAATTATCGATGAACGTTTTAAATTTTACTATAATTATAACATAACATCGTATAACTATATTTTTTATTAATTTATTGATTAGTTATTCTTGTTAATTTAATTAATTTTAACTATTTATTGAAAAATAAAAAATATAATAATAAATTTATATTTTTATTTATTTTATTTTATTTTATAAAAAGTAAAATTTTATACAAATTTTTAATCTTCTCAATTATTTATTAATAAAATATATTAATTAAATAAACAAATATTTTTAATTTTAGTAGAAAAATGTGATAGCAGGATCCTCTGACATTATAATAAATTTCACTATTTATTGAAAAATAAAAAATATAATAATAAATTTATATTTTTATTTATTTTATTTTATTTTATAAAAAGTAAAATTTTATACAAATTTTTAATCTTCTCAATTATTTATTAATAAAATATATTAATTAAATAAACAAATATTTTTAATTTTAGTAGAAAAATGTGATAGCAGGATCCTCTGACATTATAATAAATTTCACTATTTATTGAAAAATAAAAAATATAATAATAAATTTATATTTTTATTTATTTTATTTTATTTTATAAAAAGTAAAATNGGGCCATAAGAAGACTGATTAATGGTTAATTACTCGAGTAGTTAGCATTCATACAATTACGACCACTACGTCAACTATGAAGACCTCCAAAAAAACATGTCACCGATTAACAAACCTGAAGATTCGAAGAGTTGAATGCACCTAATCGCCCCATAACATACCACGATTGAAAAACCTGCAACTATTCCTGTTAGTGAAATTTCGATCATCACAGATTAGGCGTAAAGAGTTACACATGTAAAAAAGGAGAAAAATGAAAATCAACTTACACTACCAATAAGATCAATGTCTCGATCAGATGGCGATCCATATAATTCAAACCATATGTAGGAATCAAGAGGATTGAAGCTGCATAAGAATTGAATTAAGCCCAAAAAAAACTTTAGAGGGAGAGTAATGCTTCAATTAACATGCATATTTCTCAAACCAACAGTCCATGATGAGAATTTAAAAAAAAAGGAAAAAGTGTAGACTGTTTATGGTATTGAACAATAGATTGTACCACTATGGAGAAAAAAAATCGATTAAAGAAGATTACTCTCTAAAGGCAACTTTGAAGGCAAGAATAGAGCCGGTTTTGGATTTATAGAAGTCTTTTCCCTTCTTCCGAACTCTTTCTTCCACCTAAAACGTATATTTCAGAGATATTATGTATTATACGCCCGAGATATAAATATAACATTGCTCAAATCAAGATCTGACTCCAATTTAGTCATATATAAAGAATTAGCATGGAATGCCGCAAACAAGCTCATGGAATGAAGAACCACATGTAAAAAGGTGAAGTTGCAGAGAGAGAGAGATGAAACTCTGGATGATGAAGAAAAGTTTGAATTCTGCTAATAAAGAGGAATAACGATGATTACATGGTAGAAACTAAAGGAAGAGACTCATTATGCATAGCTCTAAGCTCTGATAATAGCAGAGAATTTAATGATTTACTAATTCTAGCATAATTTGGATAGTAAGCAAGGAAAAGAAAAGTACCCTTTTTCTCATGAGCTCCAGGTTGCCAATGCTATCTCCAAGAACAGCACGTAATTCTGTATCATTTTTGCAAGCGTCTTCCAAAACCCTGTTGTCATCATAGCCATTGTTATTTAGTTGCAAAAATTCACTCAGATAAGGTGCCAATGAGAGAGAGACTTAGCCCAGGCTGGGTAAGTGTGAAGACGGTCGTAATCGCGCTGGCGTTTCTCCTCGCGGAGCTTGAGCAATCGTCGAGCTCTGGCAGTGGTTCCAGAACCTTTGGGGTCGGAACTAGTGGGATTAGCATGCGCGTCGGCAGAGAGAGTGGCCTTGGAGCAACGGAAATTCCAGCGAAACAAGGTTGTTTGCTTATCCAAAACATGAAAATTGGATCTAATATCGCAACCGCCATGGACAGCCATGGCTGAAGTATCCCATCTCACACCAAAACTATTCAGACAGTACATTATCTCTTTCTCTCTCTATCACTTCATCCTCTTCTCCCATTCTTCAACTACGCCGTCGCTCGCTCAGTCAATTCCGCCCAACCACTCAGGCGAGCTCGCAGGCCCAGTGCCCCAGTGGGTGTGGGGCCATTTAGAAAACCGAACCAAATACTCTAACCCAATCAATCTGACACATCAAAAACAAGGGGTAGCAACTACGGCCCAGCGGTTCAAATTGGTTTTTTGAAAACAAATAATTTACTGGTTCGATAAAATACTCTATCTGATCTAAATCTTATCTAAAATTTTGATTTGATTCGACTCAAATTTACTTTCAGTTTCATAAAATTCAAACATGGTTATCGATACAAACCAACTAAATGAATTATTTCTTCGTAAATTTTAAATTTGATCAATTTACTTGAATCTATTTCTCTAAAAGTAGAACTAAACGTGAACCGATCAAATAATCGATTTGAACCAAATGCAATCTAAAATTTTAGTTAGTTTCACATCAATTTTCTTAAATTTAAAAATTAATTCGATCTGACCAAAATAATTAGTTTGGATTGGTTTGGCCCGTCGATCCAATCCAATTGCCATCTCGAAAAATGACGAATAACACATATCGAAGTTTGCAGTAACATTATGAAAAATCACACTTAGAAACACTTAGATTGAAACGACAAGGCGTTAGAATTTCCTCGATTGCGGATCAGCTTCCTCGACGAGGCATTAGAATATACATCTTACAAGCATGTGAATCCACATCGACAGACAGTCGATCTCGAACCGACAAGTTTGTCGAATGCTGTCAACGAAAAAAAATTCAACCCTTCAATTCTTAGCCAAATTGTTCGAAAATCAGATATCTCGGAACTATAAATGCCGGCATCTTACCGCCCATAAGTCTCGAGCATCGACAATCGTAAATGATTTCAGACCGATATCTGACCAACGAGCAATGATTTTCGATCTTGAAGATCCTCTGTTCCACAAAATGACAGCCACTCGATTATCCATCAACGGACCAGCCCAAACCTGCAGTTTCGAGGATGAGATCAAAGAATAATGATATAATTATTTTCTTAATATACTTTCTTATTATACATGCTAACGTGTCAATGTGTGATTGATACAATAAACAAAATAAATATTTATTTTAATTTTAATACATTAACTATACTTTAGTTAAACTAATCATAATTCAACTCATCAGCATACATAATAAAAAGATATACTAATAATGTAAATCTGACACTATCATAAGGTAAAGTATACCTCTAGATCTCCATCTTTTTTAACCTTTTTACCTTGAACTCCAAGCCCATCTGCAAAAAAAGCCAGTCTTCTGTCAAAAATGGAAATCATTGTCAAAGAGATAATGATTCTTAACCTTGATTGACGGCTATAACTTCCTGATTCCCCAGCAATTCTAGTGTCACGGCATTCATCGACCGAATGTCGCATCCGATCAACAGGGGAGCCTAAACCAAAGCTCAAGAACAAACTCAACAGATTAGCTATAATTGCTAAGCAAACAAAGAAGTTCAAGGCTTTAAATGGTGTACTTTAACCAATGCCCAGATGCTAAAATGAGAGCGATATTCTTCTGTTGTCATTCCGCCATTTCCAACTTCCAGCATGTCCGGATCTGATTAAGATAATCCGAGATTGGATTTCGATGAATATTTTTATGAAATGTCGACTTCTGGTTTGATCGATCGAAAATAAAGCCGATTTGCTTGAATCTTACCATTCCAACCTCCAGGTCCGGCAAAAGAAGCCCATTTATCGTTCTGATCAGCAATGGATGTCATGCTTAACAGAAACACGAGCAGCTTCGTCCATAAAAACCGACAAAAATTGTTTTAATTATGTTTTAAGCATTAGATTAGAAGCATACCTATCCCAATGATCTTTAATATCACCGGTTGTTCTCCAACTATTACCAATTCTACCAGCCCATGTAGCTGGATCTTCATTTCCCCTGCATGACCAGAAGTTCATAGACAATCATGTCCTCTGATGCGAAGAACAAAAACGCTTAGTATGTGAAGAAACTTGACTAACCATTCGCATAAAGAGAAAAATATTGGCCTTCCTGATTGCAACAAAGCCTTACTCATCTTGGGGTACCTGCCCATCATGTCCATGCTCATATTCGACCAAATTTTAACGACGATATCACGAATTTGAATGAAATTCTCGAGGTACCTTTCTTTGGGGCTTATTCCTTGGTTATGACAGTTGTCATACTTCAAGTAGTCAATCCCCTAGATAAGGTAATCATCCATATATGATTAAGCGCGTTAAACGTGAAGAGTTTTCCCCCGACACGTTTTAAGTTTTGCGTTTATAGTGAAGTGAGAAAGACATACCCATGAGGCAAAGGATTTTGCGTCTTGCTCTTCAAATCCAAGCGATCCCGGCATTGTTTTACTACAAGTCTGAATTCTGAGAAAACCGGGAAATAATGTATCAGCAATTTCATGGAGAAGATGATTGAATGAATCAATTCCCAGTCAAAGAAGATAACTAGGATGAAGAGCAGAGGAAATACCCTGCATCAGAGTATATTCCGAGTTTGAGTCCTTTTCTATGAACATAATCTGCAAGAGATTTCATGCCAGAAGGAAACGTTGAAACTTTTGGAACCAAATTGCCCTGAAAATGCCGAATTTTCAAAGACCAAATGCTGAGAAGATAATCCCAATAGCCAAGTGTAATTATTCTCGGGACGAACACTGTAGAAAGATCACCTGTGAATCCCGATTGAGTTCTCCCCAACAATCATCTAATGCAGAAAGGAAATATGGATAACATAAGAGAGACATACAAAAGTTGAGAACAGCAATGAGTAGAATGAAAACGAAACAAAGAACTCGCCTAAATTTATATATTGGTATCCTGCTGCAGCAAGGCCGGTGGTCACCATAGCATCAGCTGCATCCCCAATTGGCATGAACCGTTAATGGAGTCAGACCCTGAAAGGAATTTGCAATTGAAAGAGAGTAAAAAAAACAGAGAAGAATCTTGACCTGTTTCCATAACGAGTGTCTCGTTGATGTTACAGCTGAAATGGTTCCAGCTATTCCATCTGATCATCGCGAAAGTAAGATCTAGCTGAGTAACTATTCGCATTAGCCAGTAAAAATCGACGAAATGCTAGAACGGAGATTACCCCATCTGTGGAGTTAAACCGATTCCATTGTTCATCAGAGTTCTCCTCGCGCTATCTGCTTTGATCTCGAGATGCCCTAATCGACTCTCTACCACCATCGCACTGACGCCAAACAGGAAAATCCATTTAACCATTAAGCGCTGAATCTCGTAGGGAGACGACTGGGTTAAGAACGAAATCCGGGGCCGGAGAGTCATGACAATGGCGGTACAAACTTCCCCAATTAGCTAATCTGGAACCTCTTTTTTTTTTCTTTGGTTCCATTTCCAAAGCGAAGAAGATATAGGCGAACTAGAGAAGACATCCCGTACTGAAATCTAGCCAAATCATGAGCCTATCAACATTATCGCCCATTGTTGTACGGTCCGTCGCCATTAATTGATCGATTTACAGAGCTTCTTCAGCATCGTTTTCCAATGCATATCTACCTGGTTTTGTCGGATTGAGGGGAAAATTGGAGACGACGCACAGGATGTGTCGATCAAAACTATAAATCGATGGTCCACTCCATGCATGCGTTTGTCTGCATTGCATGGCAGAAAAATATGACGTGTAGCTTCCTATTTATAAGAAAATAATTATTTTGATTATAATATTATAAATAAAATAATATTTATTAATTTCTTAAATGTCATATATAATGTTGTATTTTTAATATTAATTTCTAAATTTTCTAGCTGGGAGAGACTTTTATATAAGTTTGATATGTTAATATAACATATTAGAATATTATATTTATTATTTAATTAGATTATTTCTTTCAATTTAGAAATTTTATAATTGTTCTTCACGAATTTTAATTTATTTATATTAGTATTTTTAAATANTACCCTGATTGACAGCAATGACCTCTTCATTAGAAACGATTTCCTTGGTTTCTTTAGTCAGATTTCTGATATCGCATCCGAGAAGAAGGGGAGCCTGCAAATTAAACGACTCGTGTGTGATCGAACGGGGCCTGCAGGCTTATTATATGCAACTAAATATACCAAGATTTGTCAGAATGGTAATTTAAGATTTATTTTCTTCATATATTTTTTTTATTGTACACGTTGATATGTGAAACTGTAATTATTGTAATAAATATAATAAATAATAATTTTAATCATAATATATTAAAATTATTTTAACTAAATTAATCACAGCTTGATATTGTATAATAAGAATATGTACTAAGAAGATAAACTTAAGATTACTCCGACGAAAAATACCTTAGAAATGGCCCATAAACTGAAGTGCACTATATACTCATCTTTCGTCATCCCCCCATTCCCCACCTCAAGCATATCAGGATCTGCTCAATAGCATAAAACATGACTTCTGATATTTAGAATTAGGTTGAAATCTTAATTTAAAACCGAGAGTACTCACCGTTCCAGCCTCCGGGCCTTGCATAATTGGCGTATATTTCATTCAAGTCGGCTCTCGATATCATACTGTCGAAAAGACGAGAGAGAGTTTCAACGATTCTATGATTTTTAAGTCATACAACTAAAAGATTTCAAAGATAAGAATGAATTTTTCACCTTTCCCATGAATCATTGATATCGTTAGTAGTTCTCCAGCTATTTCCGACACTAGAACCCCACAACGCAGGATGCATATCTCCCCTATCGAGAAACAAAAAAGAGAGAACAATTAAAAGAATGCTAATGAAATCACTTAGCTCGAGGATCAAAAATTGAATTATGCTGTAAAAACCATTCACAAAGCGACAGGAAGATTGGTCGGCCGGTCTTCATTATTGCACGAGTCATTATCGGGTATCTGCAAAGAGAAAAAAAAACCGAGGGTCTCATCTATAGAACAAATAAACACATGATAAAACTGAAAGGCGATGATCGAAATACCTGACAGTTGGTTTTATCCCGGCATTGTTGCAGTTGTCATACTTCAAATAGTCTATTCCCTGCAAGTGTACAGATTGAAGATAATTTCATTGATAAGAATCGAAGGACGGCCAAAAACAGCTACTAGATTGATCGAAATCAACAGATTCCTTATCTTTTATCTGAAGAATCATAAAAACCAACTAATCTAGTTCATAAAATTTTAACTACTTATCTAGTTCATAAAACTCATTATTATATAAAAGATATGATTTCACTGAGAATGACCAATCTAAGATTCTAACCCACGAAGCAAATGTCTTGGCGTCTCGTTCCTCGTGGCCAAGTGAGCCGGGCATGGTTTTGCTGCAAGTGAAATAGCTGCAAAACAGACAAACTATGATGTCTAATGTGCATAAAGAATCAAACTTTGTATGTATTGAAAAAATAGTTGAATCTATTCACCCTGCATCCGAGTAGATTCCGAGCTTAAGACCCTTGCGATGAACGTAATCCGCAAGAGCTTTCAACCCAGATGGGAATGTCGAGTTTCTAGGCACCAAATTACCCTGAAAGTGACGTTATATTTCTCAGAGTTCTATCTTACACTTGTAAAATGGAAAGAGGGCAAGTTCTACCTTTTCGTCTCGTGCGATTTTAGCCCAGCAATCATCTGAGGAATTATTTAGATTTCAGTCAGCTATTTGTTATTCTTTTTGAGAAACTATGAAGTTCAATACCAACCTATATTTACATACGTATATCCAAGCTTAGAAAGACCAGTTGAAATTAGAGCATCAGCTGTCAAAACAGTAAAGAAAAACTCAGAAAGTGTTGTATGAATTTATGTTTCCATTTTATACTGATGATCTTAAAGAACTGTTAAATCTACTGCTGCCATTACCAGTTTCTCTGATCATTTTCTCATCAATGTTGCAAGCGAAGTGATTCCAGCTATTCCACCTGATCATCACAGAAGAAAAACAATTATTTTGAAATTTGAAGTGTTAATGGAAGAATGTTTTGGCAGGGATGATATTCAACTCACTGGCCATTCAAGGAATCCAACAAAATAGAAGACAAAGTAGATTTAGAAATTGATTTTTCCGGCGTGTCATCGAGTTCCGGTCGCAATTTCCGGCGGCATTTAAGACGTCGGAACAACAACGGCGATAGAAAACAGTCGCCGGTAAATCTTTCAGTGAACAAAGTTTTATTTCAGAGATAGAGAGAGACAGCTTAAATACCGACCCCATGGGAGGAGTAATCCCGAGCCCATTGGCAAGGAGATTTCGTCGATTTTGCTCTTGGGTATCGGAGATTTTCATTCTAGAAGTGGCCGAGACAGTCTTCATCAGCAACGCCATGACTGATAAGACCGATAAACACAACAATCTTCTTCTTATCGCCCTCATTTCAGAACCACCAACCGCCATTTTTGCTTCGCCAAGCTCTCACTGTATTTCCCCGGAAGAAAAACGACGAGCAAAGGGTCCAACTGATTGAAATACCGCTCCCACCATTGCAGAAAAAAAGTGTCGGTGAGCTCTGCATTTATAGCACAGATTTCTCCGGTTTACCCCGCCCCGAGAAGCCAAAACAGTAAAACAAAACTCTATCCAAATCATACGGAAAGATCTTGCTATTTGAAGTGTATAAATGACAATTATTATCGTATAAATGCATTTTATCCTTTCGTTTACTCAAATCCAAACTGAAAATACAACGAACGGATTAGGACTAGTACCAAATTTAATCTTATCCCGAAAAAATATGAAGTAATATTGCCCAGCTGATTACATGGTATTTCTTTGAAAAACGGATAGCGTATCCTGAATTTGATTTGTTGTTTTGTATGATTTAATGAGAAGAGGGCGACAGACGGTGTTTGAAAAATCTAGTTTTGGGACAGTTGTTGACTTGTTGGTAGGAGAAGAGAGGCGTGAGCCATTTGTGGTATTGGGTGGACCATTCGGATCGGCTGCCATTGTTTCCGAATGATCCAAGCTTTTGCTGTGATCCAATGGTCCTGAAAATGATAAGGGTGAAGCCATCTTTGATTGCGAGGACAAGGACAGTAGAACATACCATTAGGATCAGCATTACTAAGATTGCCATTGGGTAGATTTAGCCTCCAAACCTGAACCCACTCCTAACCAGACTGAACCAGGCCTTCGGTTCGGTTTGGAGTGGAACAGACTGAACCAGCCAATGACATCCCTGTAATTAAGCACCTAAGAGATCATTATTGTTCCATAGCAACAAACAAAACAAACATTGTGGGTTATGGCTTACCTGCAATCATGTTTCAAATCAATTCTCAACATTTAAGCAAGTAATTCATTCATTCAACAGATCATCTTTCATAAATGAGTACACATTATGTTCCTTGTGGGAAACCCGAGTACTGAATTCGATAACATCAACCATTCCACATGAGTAAATTCGAGGCACAGCCCTCATACAATACACCCGAAAAATACAATAATGTCATGTGATTTCTTCACCTCTCAGCAACATGAAGATTATTTAGTAAAAGCACAAAGGATTAAGAAAAACTAAACCGAGTTTACCTAAGACCGCTCCCTTCTGTGGATTCAATTACTTAACAACGCAGATCTTAATGACAGAGGCGGCTCCGATACGATGCAGAGCCACAACTGCATCACCGATCGAGCAAAGTCCTTTCTGGGTTGCCGATTTCAGGGCAGCTTCTAGAATTTCTTCGGTAGATTCAGCATCAGTGGCCTTAGCCGACCCTTCAGCAAGTAAAGGAATCAATCCTCTGTATATCAGGCTATGCCTAGCTGGCGTCTCGTCACTGCAGCTCCAATCAAATGAATCCGTTGTCAATACCGGGACAACAACCGAGAGGATCGGGACTGCTGGCCTATACTTGGCGACCAACTTCGCCGTGGTTCCACCACGTGTCAGCACCACAATGAGTTTTGCTTTTGCTTTGTTAGCCGTTCGAACTGCCGAGGAAGCAAGACTTTCCAATGGGCTCATCGGAAGAGGGGTTGACTTTATCATCTCCTTGAAAATCGCCCCGTAGTCGAGGGATGATTCTGCTTCAATGCAGATTCGAGACATGATTTTGACAGCAAGCTCGGGATATGCCCCGGCTGCACTCTCACCACTAAGCATGACGCAATCACTGCCATCTAGAACTGCATTTGCTACGTCAGTGGCTTCGGCACGCGTTGGTCGAGGAGATTTGATCATCGATTCGAGCATCTGGGTTGCAGTCACAACGGGTTTTCCTAATATATTGCACTTGTATATCATCATTTTTTGAGCTAAGAATATCTTCTCAATTGGGATTTCCATTCCGAGATCACCTCGAGCAACCATGTATGAATCAGTCTCTCGCAAGATTTCATCGAAATTGATAACTCCCTCTTGGTTCTCAATCTGAAGACACCAAAAAAAGTAGAAAATTATTAACAATAAAGAAATTCTTGAACACAATAGAAAATAGGTAGTTTTTTTACTAGAACAAAGTATNTGAATAGTTGTATGGCTGAGGTTTTGAAAGAAGTATGAATTGTTAGTATCTTAGACTTACTGTATGTCGACTTTATCAGGTCAAAGAAATTCTTATCGAGGAGTCCAATGTGCAACCTGTCAATAGTCCTGTCACTGTTTGTGGCGACATTCATGGCCAGTTTCATGATCTAATGAAACTTTTCCAGACAGGAGGTCACGTACCAGAAACAAATTATATTTTTATAGTAAAATATAACTGTCGGACATGGTAATGCTCGATCAAGATTCTTTTGATTGTTTTCTGGTTTGCTTAGATCCTCTCTAATTTTTCAGGGAGATTTTGTTGATCGAGGTTACAATAGACTTGAAGTTTTCACAATTCTTTTGCTTCTCAAAGCCAGGTTATAGTGTTATACCTTATGAATGCTTAACTTTCTGCAGTCTTGATCTCTTTTTTTCTCAAACAACGTAGTTTTCCTCTTGATAGTTGTACCTCCTGATTTCTTCTGTTATTTATGCACGTAGAAGAATATCGACTGTACATACTATAAAATTTGACCAGCATTTTTGTTACAAAACTAATTATAAATCAAACAAGTATGATATAATTAAATGCAAAAGTGGAGGCAATATAGCCAGGATAGATTAATGTTATAAAAGAAGATCTAATCTTTTAGGATAAATTGCTAAATTTATTTTTGTCTTTTCTTCACTGTTACCAGTATCTAGCAATTCAAGTCAAAGGGGTGATGACTGCACTGGAAGTTTGGGAAAATCATATATTTGTTCAGTGATGCTAAATGCACATTGAAATATTCACACAAAGAACACTTTCATGAATCAAAATGATGTTGGTAGTATGATTGATCTTATGCAATTGAAAACAAAGATCTGACCATATCAGTTTCTAACGTATCAACTATGCTTTGTAAATTGTCACACAATAGTATCTCTTAGTATTCCAAATATTTCCTTCATCAATATTTTTTTTGTATATTTGTGCTTTATTGTTTTAACACACGATGAATATTTGTTTATCTACAAAGGAACTTCATGTTTCATTGTTCCTCATTTTCATCTTGGAAGGAAATTTTTTGACAAATTTTAGAACCTTCTGATTTCCACCATCAATGGGTTGGTTTTTGTTGGAAATCTATGAACAAATAAAAAAACACAAGGGATTACGCTTGTTTATTCTACTTATAATTAGTTGTCAATGTTTTTGAGTTGTATATATAGCAAACTTAATTTGTGGCACTATGCCCAATGAGATGTCATTCATTATCTTATGGACAAATGAAAGTGATAACAATATTTACACGTAGCTTTGCTGAAGTACCTCATGTTAGCATAATTTTCAATCAGTTTGAATGGATGCATAATATTTCAATTCCCATTCTAATATAGGCATGTGAAAGAGTAAAAGGATGGTTTGATGCCATTTGTGACCTGACAAGTTTCAGTTAAAGATGTCACAAGCGAGTTTCATGCTGAATTTGAATTTCCAAGTCTAGCTAATAATTAGTGTAACTTAGAGGATTAATGTATTGCAAGAAGAATATCTCTGTGCTATCTCTGTTGAATCTTAAATAAATTTTCTAATCAAATGGTTGAATAAGGATTGTTTTATGGCATTTGTGTGCTCAATGTGACCCGATGTTTTACATCACGACCTTTAGTATTTAGAATATGTCAGACAGTTATTTCCAAACGTAGTCATATAAAGAATGCAAACCCCCAGATACTTCTATTGCAACCACTTAGCGAATTAATGTGTAGTTTCTTTCTTCTGTACCCCTCTTACACGATATTTATTCTGATTCAAAAATTGAGAATCATGTTCAGGAAATTCTATAATTGTAATTTTTTTTGTGCCAATATCATTGTATGACATCATGAATACAATGTTTGCATGTTATTCTAGCTTTAAATCAAAGCTAAATTAAATCTTTTTTTCGTTGTTTCTTAATAAAATTTATTCTGAATACTCTCTCTCTTTCACTCTCTCTTGATTGGTTTTTTATTTTTTTCCGTTGATATCCAGCTAATATCACTCTTTTGCGAGGAAACCATGAAAGTAGGCAACTGACTCAAAAAATTCATTGGCATCGCATTCTGTTTTCTCTTATAGGTTTATGGATTTTATGATGAGTGCCAAAGAAAGTATGGAAACGCTAATGAATGTCGGTACTGTACAGATGTTTTTGACTACCTAACGCTCTCTGCAATCATTGATGGAACAGTAATCTTACTTTTTATAACTATTTATGATGTGTGATATTAATGCATTATGCTAGGCACGTTTGTATGGTCATAGATCATGTAGCATGAAAGGGTTGTGATTATTTTTTGCAATCATTTATGGATTCTCACCTTTACCTCGCCAGGTTCTCTGTGTCCATGGAGGTCTCTCTCCTGATGTTCGAACAATTGATCAGGTTCCTTCTTCACTTCTATCAAGTAGATTGATTGATTTTTTCTTTGTGCGTGGGTATTTTACTGCAGTTGGTTATGTTATATTTTGGAATTCAGTTCTCATAACAGTTTAAATTTGATATTGGGAATTCATTCCTTATCATGGTAACCGTGAGCCTTATTTGTTTTTTGCGGCTTTTTCTATGCATAAACTTTCATATTATTGTAGTTACATGGTTGACATGTGCTACTGAAATGTGTTTGTTTACAATCAAAAATCTGTTTTTTAACGCTCTAGTTACCAATTCTTATTAGATATGAAATTTCGTTTCTTATTGAACTTTTTCAACTGACTGTTCTCATATAAGTTAAAAACAAGAGTTCTTGATTGAATTTTGCTGACAATCACCATTCTCCTTGTTTCTGACAGTTTCGGGTCATTGATCGAAATAGTGAAATTCCACACGAGGGGCCTTTTTGTGATCTCACGTAGAGCGACCCTGAAGATATTGAAACATGGGCAGTTAGTCCACGTGGAGCAGGCTGGCTTTTTGGGTCCAGGGTCACTTCAGAAGTAAGTTTATCTGATCCCTGCTTTAGAGGGATGGTTTCATCTGAACTGATCTATATTTCATCTTTGCAGTTCAATCGCATCAACAATCTTGACTTGGTTTGTAGAGCCCATCAACTTGTACAAGAAGGCCTAAAATATATATTTCAAGACAAAGGGCTTGTAACTGTGAGATTCGATACTTAATATGTTGTTATTTAAAGGATATAACGTCTTATTACCTTAACAAATTTGTTTGATTCGTCAATCGGCAGGTGTGGTCAGCCCCAAATTACTGTTATCGGTGTGGCAATGTTGCTTCTATATTGAGCTTCAACGAGAACATGGTAAGATAGAAGTGGTTTCCCTATTCTCATTCGGTTAATTGCACTGTTTTTTTTACTTTTTTTTACTTTTTACTTTTTTTTACTTCTCTGGCCTCTTTCTTAACAGGAGAGAGAAGTGAAGTTTTTCACGGAGACAGAACCAAATGAGAGGACCCAGAACAGGGGTTCCATATTTCTTATAATCACCAAGTGGGAGTTTGATGCCTGTATTTGTTCGTAGTATTATTGAGCTGTCACGAATGGTTTATTAGCTGATATTAATGAGGCAATTTCAAACACAATTGTTTGCAGGTGTAGTTTTTAGCCAGGGCTAGCAATTTCACCATCCAGCTTTGCCGATTTTGGGAATTGTGCGGGTCAATTATTTATGAGTACAGTTGGCAGCCACCCTTGCTTTTGATTTATATCATGCTTACAGGGGTTTCATATCATGCTTACTTTGGTTTTCTGATCTGATTTCTTTCTTATGCTCGAAAAAACTGGCCCCGAGAAATAACAGTGCAGGTTCTTTTCTCCGGGGCGGATGCTACTTCCGATTTATTTACGTGGGGTTGGGTTCATCAAGCGACGAAACTTGTACGTTATGCTAAACCTTGTCCGATTATTTTTAATTCAATGAATATGTGGATCCGAAGTCGAGTGATAGATTAGACGAACGAATAATAGAGTTTTGATTATGAAATTTGTCAATTTTGATGATTCAATTTGGTAGCTTTTGATATGGCGTATGTTTCAAATATGTAAATTGTAAACAAATGCAATATGTATAGCGGGGATAGATGGTAAGATAAATTTGATAGACGCGTCTAGTCTAAGTCTAAGTCTGGTCTATCCCATGCCTGGCAATGGCATGGGGTCCATAATTTAGAGTCAACTTTCCAGTACAATCAAACTCTAGACGGACTGCCGCAGCTGCAACTGCGCTTCATCAGCCGTGAGGGGTCGCCGACCCCGCCCCAGAGTCGTTGGTAGGTCACGGCTTTTTAAACTAGTTTTTGATGTTTTTTATTCTAGTTCTTCAAAGTTTAAGGTTTTGGTGACCTCGTTTTTAACTCAAGATCACGAACAAAGACAAGTCAATCGAGGCTCGGGTTGTGTTTCTTTCTCGTCGTCTCTCCATTCAGCTCAGATCCTCTGTAACCTCTTTGCTCTCCCTTTCTCCCATGGTAGATTGGTTTGCTTTTTTTTTCATAAGATTATGTCGTACGTGTCATCTCATTTTCAGTCATCGTTCGATTTCTCAATTGATCAACACAAAACGACCACCTACCATGGCTAGAACCCCTGTAGGAAGAACTTAAAAGCCAAAGCCGAGGCAAGATCAACTGAGAAAAAAGACGAACGGTGAACATGGAGATGAAAAAGCCGATGGGTAAGCGGAGTTTCTGCTTCAGATAAATTAACTCTGGCCTTTGATTGGACAGTTTATGAGATATTGAATTCAGTTGTCACATCATTTGAATAATCATATTCAACTTTTCTGAGCACGAATCCACCGCCGCGCTGCCACAAAATCTCTCCGTTTCCTAGTGGTTGACTAAATTTATCCCATGGTTTTTATCATTCTATCGACCAATTATTCGCCGGAATCATCATCGGTAGCCGCACCGGCGACTTCCAGTTTCATCCATTATCAATATCGGCGATTCTCTCTTTTTTTTCCTCCAAGTTCGATTTTGTCACGGTTGATTTTCTACCCTTTTTCCAAAAACACGAGCAAAAAATAAACAACTCAAGCCAAACATGTATACGCTAGATAAGAAACAAGTACTGGTTGAAAATGAGATCTAGCAGAAGAACCCAAAATCGCCATTGTCGAAGTTCAAAGCGTAGCTCAAAGGGTCGTAGTGAAAGCTCGATCTACCCTTTCCCGATCGTCGCTTCATCTCCGATCTGATCTGTAACAAGAAGCCCCTCCACTTCCTCTTCCTCCGCAGAACCGCCACGTTCTCGGCCAAGTAAAAGCACAGATTCAGAATTTCCATCTATCTTCCAGAGAGAGAGAGAGAGGGGTGAAAATGGGGAGTGGTATTTATAGTGAAAGAGGTCGAGGAAGAAGTAAAAATGATTTAAGTGTAAGTAATAGAAGTTAAATCGAATATTATCCATTTTTGAGTAAAAGATAGCGACGAACTGATAGACTGTCTCCATCTTCCCCAGAAAACATCAAATATAGGAGGATGAGAGAGAAAGCATTTGTCGTCTGCGTGCTGTGTCGGACCTCGATTAACAACACCGTATGAGCTGTCTTTTTCATCTTCTTCTTCGATCTTTACGACTGGTTTTCAACGTAAATCTCGGTCTAATAATTCCCATATAATGCACAGAAGCCAGAGAGAGAAATTAATACGTGCAAACGCCATGAAGGGTATGTCTGAGAGCTCCATTAATGAAGCATTTTGGTTAGAGCAGAGCAGTTCTTTGCCATTAATGATCAGCGATGGAAGGAAGTAAGGGGAGATCTGTCTGGTTTTAAGAAGCTTGGTCGCGGTGTAGTGTGAATGGTTAACATGGAACGCCGTTGGAGAAAAGAATACAGTTCATCTGACAGAAATTGGTTTAATGATCGTTGATAAAGCTTCTTGAATCGTTTTTAAAGATGAGAACGTCGTTTTGATTCTGATTTCCTCTCCGTTTTAGGCATTCTGAGGAAGCAGTGGATCAAAAACGAGCTTTTCAGATCCCTTTTTTCATGAAAAATGAAAAAACAAAGCTGTTTAACGTCCTTTACTCTCTCTCTCTCTCTCTCTCTCTTGTTTTGTTTAGGAAGCTTTGAGAGAGAGAGAAACCAGAACCAGGCAACCAAGAACAGTCTGCCGGTGAATGGTGACGGAGCTTTCTCTGTCATCGAGAGATAGGGTTTGGATTCTCTGTCCTCTCACGCTGATGGTCAATGTAAAAGTCAAATCTTTTTCTTCCTCTTGCATCTTCAAATTCCTCTATAACGACAAACACCTTTTATATTTATAATTATATCTACTTTAAAGTTTAAATATATATAAAAAGATTCTTTTTATAAGATTTTTAATATTTTTCTTTTTCATTTATTTTATTCTTTTTAATCAATTATTTTTTTATCCTTCATTAAAAACTAAAAAAACCCGATCTTTTATTAAATAGGTCAAATTCGAGACTTAGTTTTAAAAAAAACATTTTAGCATATTTGTCACGCATTTAAAACATTGTAAGAAAATACTACACAAATGTTTGTGAATTTTCAACGACTTTATGATTTACTATAATTTTTTTAATACTTAAAAAACAAATTTTGTTAAAATTATGTACATTGATAAAAATTTATGAAACTTTGTAGACTGCTGTATTATAGTGTTGTAATATATAATAGAAGTTTCTATAATTTTTATTAAAGTATGTAATTTTAACTTAATTTATTTATTTATGTATTAAAAAAAACTATAATAAATCGGACAATTGTCGAAAAAATTTAAAAATTTATAGATTAATGTTTTTTATTGTTGTTAATGTGTGGTAAAAATTTAAAGGCATTCCTTCTTAGAAAAATTAATTAAAAATAAAAAACTCAAAAAATAATTCAGGGTTCAAACGCAGTGACCGTCTGTATAAGACGCATCTAGTTTTTATGGAGGGTCGGATCGTCCATGTTAGACGTTCGAGTAGCCCAAAATTTATTTTTTAAAAAATTTAAGCCCAAATTGACCTATTTATCTAAAATTTGGGCATTTTTTTTTTAGTTTTTGCTCTTTATGTATAAATATTAAAATAACTATTTTTCATTTATTATACATTTTGTTAACTAAAATTTTAACTTTTCGTTAAATAATATCTTAGAATTTGTTAGTTTCATTTCTTTAATTACCGTTTTAATATCCTGTTGAATAATATCTTATAATTTATTTAATTTCTTTTAAATGTTTTGATTAATTTAATTTTTAATTTTATCTATTATTAATTTTACATTTCATTAAATAGTTTTTTGTGCATATTTGCTAGGGGTGGGCAAACGGTTAACGGGCCAGGTATTTTAAAAAAAATACCTGGTCCATTCGAGTATCGGGTATGAAGCAGTACCCGAAACCCAGACCTATCCGAAAAAATGGAAAAATACCTAGATATGGGTATTCCGGGTAGGATCTGAGTATTTTTGGGTCTACCCAAAATTTAAATCTTTCTGAAATGTTGCTTACCTGGATCCGGGTATTCCGAGTATTTTTGGATTTTGATAAAAAAAAAAACAGAATCTGGGGTGGGGTGGGGACAACGGGTATTAAACACGGGTATCATGTATTTTTATAATACCCAGTACCCAGACTCCTTACTCGTTTACCTGAACCCAAAACAATATTTTTACATGTTACCATACCCGTACCCGGCCCGGATCTTACAGTTTCGGGCTGGACCTTAAGGTCCGGTTCGGGTTGCCCAACCCTAATATTTGCTTCTTCTAATGGTTTGATTTATTTATTGTTATTTTGTTAGCTACTATTTTAATCTTATACTAAATAATATTTTACAATTTATTAGTCTCATTTTGTTAATTACTAATTCAAACTTTAATTATGTAATATCCTTAAAAAAAAAATTATTACTTTCGAATGCTTTGATTATTTGATTTTTTTATCAATTGTTATTTTTAACTTTTGTTAAATATTTTTTTGTCGGTATATCGCATTGATGCTGTTTATTGCGACATTAGAATTTGTGCGTGACGACGCATTAACTTCATACATGACGATACATTTGCTTCATGTGTTGCAATATTTAGACTCCGACGAGGAAAACACCTAAATTTCATGCATGAGAAAACTCTCACTCACGAAATATGAGTCTATTTTTATCAAAATAGCCGAATTTGATCTTTGAAATATGCACTAAAGGTTCTTATTCTCATCTAACGTTAAATGACCACACACATGATTTGATTATTTGAGTTTCTACTACATTGATATTAGAATCGAGATTTTATAATTTGTGTAATTTAAGATAATTACACATGTTATATAACACGCACGTATGTTACACATGTCTCCACTTGTATATATAAAGTTAACTAATTAAAGATATGCCCATATGTTTTTCGGAAGCTCATCGATTTTCTCATTTAGTTAATAGTTTGATGGATAGAACATGCATATACGAAGACTGAACCTCCAAGGTTACTTGTTCGAGCAAATCCGATCTAGTTTTGCCCACTCCAATGACAAGGTAAAGTTGACGTGGATGGAACACCTAGCAAAAGGGAGAGCTTTTTACCTTTTACAAAGCGGGTGCTTGAATGAAGCTCATTTGGACATTTCATTGCCCCGCCCACTTTTAAAAAGTGATACTGATTATAATTATTTATTATTTTTTATTATATATGTTGATGGATCGAATAATTATTAATAAATTAAAAATATATTTAATATATTTTTAAAATATAATTAAATTAGATTATATAATAAAAAAAAGATAACGATAATTTTAGAATTATCCTTAGTTTTCTCAATCAAGCCATTCATTTTTATTATTTAAATAAAAATAAAAATATTCTATAGAATATATATAACAAATTGGACATAAAAGCATCACCTTTACACCTGCCCTTCGTCTCCTACCTCTCTTTCAGACAATCAAAAACCATTACACAGATTACCTTTTTGTTTTTCTTTTGTCATCGGTGCTCACTCAGCAAACACTCGGCCCGAAACCGACGAACCCGTTAGACCCGTCAATGGATACCTGGATCCCTTCTTGCTGAATATTCCCGATGATAGATAACCCGGACGGAGACGGCGCGAAAGCGAAGCAAAAAGTCCCGGAATCATCCACCGGCATCAGAAAATTCATCGCCGGAAGGGTCAGAATCGGCCCGCCGGTAAAGTATAGCGACACCGTCGGCACCCGGACCGACACAAATCCGTTCAGGTCGTAACAAGTGTCGAAGATGGACACGGCGGAGCTCCGAGGTAAGTTTGCCGTTTCTCCGACGAAGGCATCACGAAATTCCTCGTAGGCTATTGTCGGTAACCTTGTCACGGCGGTTCCGGTGTCTATTACTACTCCGCCGTAGCCCAATTCAGTTAATTCAAATACTTGTTCGGGTATCGGTAATCTCGTTCCTCCGACGCCGAGACCCGATAGCCCGATATAGTAGAAGCTCGGAGCTCGTGGGCTTCTCAGTAATGGAACCCAAGCAGCTCCGACGGGCATCGCACCACGGCCGAATTCCAGTGACCCTGTAGATTCTGTGCCTCTGCTTACAAGACAGTAACTGAACGCGCCGCCGGTTTGACCGCCGAGTTGACCGACGAAAGACATCGAGCCTCCGCCCAGACCCAACAACCCGGCGGCGCCGACGAACATTCCTTGGTTCATATGGCCGCACCCGATGGCAATGTTCTGAACTACAGCTCCGGCGAAGGTGAGAGTTTCTAAGGCGAGCGTGCCTTTTGTGTAGGATCCGTCTCCGTACGATACTTCGTACCGGCATCGACCCTCGTGGCAGCCGGCGTTTTCGAGCCGGTCGCAAACGGCGGAGCCGCATGAAACTCCGGCGAACGACGCCGAGGACGACGGATCGAAGAGAGGGTCAGATTGACGGTAGCATTGATCGCAGGGTTGGCATTGGACCCATAAAATGTCGCTGCCGGAATCTATGACCATGTATTGGCTTCTCGGAGGACTTCCGACTCCGATTCTGACGAAGTATTCTCCGCTGCCTTGGTCCATGCCGGAAACTACGTCGGAGCCGAAATCAGCCACTTTATAATCTGCTTCGGAGCCACCTTGTATCTGTCTAATAAGCCCGGCGACCCTCTTCTCGTCCCTTTTCATCCGCCGACGAAAACGGCGGCGATGGTTGTCGGAAACGTGGTGGAGATTTAGTTTATCACGATGAACTAGCTTTAGCTTCCACTCTCCGGTCTTAGCACTACGACCAACGCTATCCCGTCGGTTGTCGGATGACCCAACGCCATGGAAGAACAGTGATGAGTTGATTTTGATCTCTGCAAGTGTGTTTTGAACGTGCAAAAGTTGAAAGTCGGGGTGGAGCTTTGCATGGATCGGAGAAGCCTCGGCGGCGGCGGATACGGCGGTGAATAGATGGAAAAGGAAGAGCAAGAGTGCCGGAGCTTGAAAGGCTAGCATGACAGTCGTCTATGGAGATGTTGATGAGGAAGAAAGGGTGGCGCTTTATGAGGCTCTTGGGAGGGAAGGAAGATTAGACTCATTGCGTTCACTATTTGCTGTTTTTGTTTTCTAGTTTTTGGATTTATTACCTAATTTAATTAAAGTATCAACATATAAATTTCATGTGACTTTGTGACGTGCCCAAAAATTAAATTACACGACATTCTCAATCATTTAAGAGCACATATAATTAAAAGTTTAAAATGTCATTAAAAATACATTCTCTCTAATTTTGAAATTCATTTCAAAAGGGTATTAAGATTTCTCTTGACTCTGATTTAATCTCGAGATTGTTAATCGTAAAATCTTTTAATTATCGATATAGAATGTAATTGATCGATACATGTTTTTATAAATGGGGCTCATAAGAACGGGCAACTCAAAAGAGACTAGAAAATGGCAAAGTGCGAGGAACACAATGCATGAATTTGATTGGTGGAAGGAAAAAAGAGATGCACTAATTGGAGTTGTCAAATAATAGAGCCATTATTGGCTCTAAAAGTTGCCTTCACTTTTTCTCACGCCCTCCCTCCTACGTAGTACGTACCCCTTTGGCCCTTTCTCTACCATGGATTCTTCTCAACTTTAGTGAAAATGGTAAATTTTTCCACAAACCATGCACATGAGGGCAATTCACTCGAGCCAACCGGCCCGGGGGCGGGGTAGTGCGGCCGGTGCACTCACAAGAGGGTCGATGTGCTTGTGCCAACGAGCCGATGGGGCGTGTAATGTCATAAGTGTGCGAATGCAAGGTAGCCGACGCGGGCGAGCTGGCGTGCCAGCGAGCCAGAGTCTCGGGTGGAAGAAGGATTTGTCTTGTGACAATGATGATTTATAAAGACATTTGAAAAAATGACGATAATGGCCTTAGCCAGAATGGAAGATCATCTGAATGAAAGAGCTGAATTTGTGATAGGAATTATTTACTATGCGTAAATCAACGAGATTCAAATTTAAAGGTATTATTTCATTAAAGAGTGATGTTATGGTTATTTTTTATAGTATATTCTTATTGTACATGGTAACGTGTCGAATCATGATTGGTTCATTGAAAGATCAGTTAATATATTAAAATATCAATAATTTATATTATATTTATTTAATTNACCCTCTTCTCGTCCCTTTTCATCCGCCGACGAAAACGGCGGCGATGGTTGTCGGAAACGTGGTGGAGATTTAGTTTATCACGATGAACTAGCTTTAGCTTCCACTCTCCGGTCTTAGCACTACGACCAACGCTATCCCGTCGGTTGTCGGATGACCCAACGCCATGGAAGAACAGTGATGAGTTGATTTTGATCTCTGCAAGTGTGTTTTGAACGTGCAAAAGTTGAAAGTCGGGGTGGAGCTTTGCATGGATCGGAGAAGCCTCGGCGGCGGCGGATACGGCGGTGAATAGATGGAAAAGGAAGAGCAAGAGTGCCGGAGCTTGAAAGGCTAGCATGACAGTCGTCTATGGAGATGTTGATGAGGAAGAAAGGGTGGCGCTTTATGGACTCATTGCGTTCACTATTTGCTGTTTTTGTTTTCTAGTTTTTGGATTTATTACCTAATTTAATTAAAGTATGAACATATAAATTTCATGTGACTTTGTGACGTGCCCAAAAATTAAATTACGTGACATTCTCAATCATTTAAGATGTCATTAAAAATACATTCTCTCTAATTTTGAAATTCATTTCAAAAGGGTATTAAGATTTCAAAACCCACTCTTGATTTTGATTTAATCTCGAGATTGTTAATCGTAAAATCTTTTAATTATCGATATAGAATGTAATTGATCGATACGTGTTTTTATAAATGGGGCTCATAAGAACGAGCAACTCAAAAGAGACTAGAAAATAGCAAAGTGCGAGGAACACAATGCATGAATTTGATTGGTGGAAGGAAAAAAGAGATGCACTAGTTGGAGTTGTCAAATAATAGAGCCATTATTGGCTCTAAAAGTTGCCTTCACTTTTTCTCACGCCCTCCCTCCTACGTAGTACGTACCCCTTTGGCCCTTTCTCTACCATGGATTCTTCTAAACTTTAGTGAAAATGGTAAATTTTTCCACAAACCATGCACATGAGGGCAATTCACTCGAGCCAACCGCCCCGAGGGCGGGGTAGTGTGGCCGGTGCGGTGCGCTCACAAGAGGGTCGATGTGCTTGTGCCAACGAGCCGATGGGGCGTGTAATGTCATAAGTGTGCGCATGTAAGGTAGCCGACGCGGGCGAGCTGGCGTGCCAGAGTCTCGAGTGGAAGAAGGATCTGTCTTTGTGACAATGATGATTTACAAAGAGATTTGAAAAAATGACGATAATGGCCTTAGCCAGAATGGAAGTTCATCTAAAGTATATTCTTATTGTACATGGTAACGTGTCGAATCATGATTAGTTCATTGAAAGAGCAGTTAATATATTAAAATATCAATAATTTATATTATATTTATTTAATTAATTATGAGTTTACAACCAAAATTAAGAGAGATGAAATTGAAAAAGGCCCAAGATAAGCCCATTGACTATGAACGTCGTACAAGCCCGGACAACGTATCTTCACCTCTTTCTCCCTCTCTCCCTCTCCCCTTCCATATCCTGCCGGGGCACCGTCGCACCCTACGGGAATCTCTCACCGGAGTATTTTTTCCGACCGAGTCTTCGATTCGTTGGGTTCACTCCGGCATTGTGGGCGTACAGAATGGAAATCGAAATTGTAATCGGCGTTCCGGCAACTCTGGTTTTGTCATGCGTGGAAATGAAGAGACAATACCACGCGTCAACGAAGGCAAAAACCAATCTGAATCAACAATCTGAGAAACAGGGGTAGCTTGGAATCTCACTTGCCAGGAAAACCAAGTTTCATCTCAATTTGAATTCAACCTTTCTGGGTCCATCATTTTTGAAGATTTTAAGCCATGAAAGACCATTTCAGAGAGCTTCATCCAAGAATTACTCATTTGGACGATGAACTCTGTTATTTATACGATAGATTTATGACCGTTCTTCAATTTGAATTCAACCAAGTAGAACATAACAAATTTGGTCTCCAAATCCTCAACTTTTAAAAGTTTTAACCTTATCCTTATCCGAAAAGTATGGTTTCATCATAAAGCTAACATGCCAGCTCTTAAAGTTGCCATCCAACATCGTCACATACCAAGAACAACAAAAAAGAGAAGCACTATCACATTTCAAATCCGATCTGACTAATCTGATTATCCTGGCTCAGAAAACAACTGGTTGTTCATAAAGATTCAACCTTTGATGGCCATGGCAGAGTGCTTTATGTTAAAGTTGCAGACCCAGATGGAAAGATTATATCTTTTCCCATGTCAGCCCTTTTGTAGTTGTTGATGATGCAGAAGATTGAAGATGATGACTCAGTCTGAGAAAAAGATGAACATATAGTTGCCATGGCCGACCCCTATAAATTCACTCGTGACTAGAACAGAAGGGCACCATTTCTTCGCTTTCAATTTTGGTTTTTGGCATAGAGCTTGATATTCAAAGATGAACAGCTCACTTCGGGGAATTGTCGCCGGAAATCCAATCAGATATCTGCCTGATCCGGCGGAGAAATTACTACACCGCTCATCTCCGGCGAGTTCTGACCGTCAAGTTCTCAAACAAGGTAAATCTCTGTCCTCTGTGATAAAAAATGGTGGTCACACAAAGATTCACTAATGTCTTTTCTGAAACTCCCAGGTAGACAAACTTTGACTCTCAACAACAGGAACGGATTTGCACGAGGATTTCAAGAACATGGTAAGAACCAAAACTTGAATTTTAACAAGAACTGATTACAATCTCAGATCTTCAAATGACGGTTTGTGCTTATGAAATCGCAGGGAAATTTCTACCCAAAATCACAGAAACAGTGAAGAACAAGCTGAGTTTAGGAGCAAGAATTCTGCAAGTAGGAGGTTCAACAAAGGCATACAAGAAGTTTTTCACAGTGGGAGAAGGAGAGAAGCTAATCAAGGCAACACAATGCTATATATCAACCACAGCTGGACCAATCAGAGGGCTTCTTTTCATTTCGACAGAGAAGATAGCCTTCTGCAGCGAAAGATCAGTCAAAGTCAACTCTCCAAACGGAGAAGAAATGAGATTCCATTACAAAGTGGTGGTTCCTTTGGGCAGAATAGAGAGGGTGAACCAGAGTGAGAATATGAAGAAGCCATCGCAGAAGTACATGGAGATAATTACTGTGGATGGTTTTGATTTTTGGTTCATGGGTTTTTTTAATTATCAGAAGGCTTATAAATTTCTTCAGGCTGTTCTTCCCCGACCGTAGATGAGTTCTTGTTTGATTTTACTCGTTGCTTTGATGGGATTGGATGTTTTTTGTTTGAATTTAGGAAGAGATTAATGTAAATTATATACATTGCATAAATTGCCTGATCTGTTCATCTCTCTCTAACTTTGTCGGTCATTGTAGAGTGTTAGATTTCGATAATCCAAATTCTAATTTGATCAGATCAGCGTCACGTGTGATTATGATTAGAATTAGGATCGGGGTTAATGGGATCATGTGAATATATATAAAAACTTGAGTTTTTTTTTAACTTATTATAAATCTTTCAAAATGGTGATGATTAAGGTTTCCTCTGGTTTAGGGGGTAGATAAAATTGACCAAATCGATGGTCCAAATCAAATCTTAATTTTATATCATGTCCAGTCATGATATTGGTCTAAAATTTTAACACTAAAATAGACTAATTCATTCTTCAAAAATAGACTAGGTCCCCCCTACCCTGCTTTGTCATGGAATTGAGGAGGATTCCTCGTGAATTGGCGTGGTTTAAAGAGTCTCTTCTATCCATAATCTCAAAATTTATCCCAAATAAACCTTTGATTTGCTTGTTTTCTTACATATGAAGGATTCACCTTTTGATCCAATGGCCATTTTTTTAAGAAAAGAATGGAGGTGGATAGTGGAGTCATGGAGCTTTCGCCATAAATCAACCAACCAACATAATCAACCTGTCTGTGACAAAGATTTAACACCAAGATTCAACAAAATCAGCACATGGCTTACTTGTCATCCACTTTTATGTCTGATCGTGGGCTTGATGATGCAATACTGCAATTCCTTGACCTGCAAATTGACCTCCCATGGCAGTATTCCAAATATGCATGACCATTCAAGGAAACCAATAATCATATTTCACAGAGAAAAAATTTAACAAAAGTAGAAAAGGTACAAGTAACATATTCAGTCATTGTGTTCTTGGCGCCGCCCCTTGATTGCCACGAATGGACGATTCTATGAATCTCCAAAGTTTTGTCAAATATGCATTTGTGATTGGCTGCTAAATTGCCCTTTGATAAATACCCGGGATTTTTTTAGTAGATCTAGCAGGAAAGTGTTTTCCTTTTTGGTTTAGATATAATCAAAGGAAAAGATCGGGTTCGGATAAACTTCCTGTGAAGTTCACTTTGCAGGATTCGGGGAATCGCAATCCAGCCTCGTCGCATCCCGACTTTGTGATGTGAGGGCAGGACCTCACATCGAGATAAAGAAGAGATCTGCAGTAGTCCAAAAGCATTCCTATTCCAGCCACTGTGATTTTCTGGCAGTTACTAACCTTCAAAACCTTTAAATTCAATTCATTTCCCCTGTTCCTCAGACAATCAAAAGCGGCATCGGTCACTTCATCGCAGCACCCAATGTCCAGAGCTTCAAGATTTTTGCACTTGGTAAGTATGCAGATCAATGAAGCATCAGAGATGTTTAAACACCAATCCATCCGCAAGTTTTTGAGATTATTTTTACAGGAGGTTGCTAGCTGCTTCATAGATTCGTCTGAAACATCCCTGCAGCCACCAATCACGAGCGTTTCGAGATTTTTGCAGAATTTAGCCAGCGATAATATCGAATCATCACCAACTTTGTAGCAATCCAAACATTTTAGAGTCTCAAGAGAAGGGGAGCACGCTTCAGAGACACTGGAAATACCCAAATCTCCTACATTGCTGCATTTGCTAATATCTAACAACATGATCTTCTGACATCCAGAAACAAGATTCGTTAGTCCAGAGTCAGTAATATTAGTACATCCATGTAAGCATAGCTCTTGAAGATGGCGGCAATTGCTAGAAAGAGCTAGCAAGACTCCATCAGTGACAAACTTACAGCCAGCAAGATGCAGGCTCCTTAGATCATTGCAGCCCCTGGCAATGGCGGACAATCCCTTGTCAGTTAGCTTTCTGCAGTAAGATACATCCAAGGACAACAGACTTGAAAGATTCTGTCCTATTGCTGACATTCCAGAATCACTAATGCCTGAAAAAAAAGCAATTCTTCCATTTTAAAACTGAGTAGATGACAGATTCAAAAAATTCCACAAGTTCTAGTTTTTTAAGCCTACGTTTTGCAGATCAATTACCAGGACAGCAGATCATATGAATTTCGAAAGATCAAGTCAAGTAAAGTTGATCAAAATAAGAAACCAAAATATTAATAAGACAGTTTTTCCAGGAAACCACTTTCTCAGTGTCACCCTTCAATATAAAATCAACAAACCCCATAACAAAAAAAATGACAACACTCTCCAGAGCAATGTGAAAATGGACACTAAATCGTCGACATTAGGGCTGATAAAAAAACATCCAACAATAAGAATTGCACAGGGAAGAAGAATTTACTTTTACAGTACTGGAGATTAAGGACTCTCAAGCACTTGAAACCATCAGCGATCACAGAAAGATCGGAATCAGTAACTCCTGGGTAAAATGATCGAGAAGCCGACTGAGACAAATCCAATTCGCGGAGGCAAGAGAACCTCGCAGCCATTTTGCGAAGCATGTGCGGCCCTGCTCGAGCAGCGAGCTTCTTCCTCTCGTAGCTCTGTACGCGAAGCCATATCTTACAGACTAGCCCAAAAATCTCCTTGTCTTTCTCATTCTCGAGCGCTGCAAGAACCAGCCGGAGTTCGTCGTCGGTCAAAATCTCGTTAATGTTAACTTCAGAGGTAGCCCCAGCTGGTCCTTCCATTACCGAAGAGGATTCGATCCAAGGAGACGAACACAGACAAAAGAATCGACGCTCTGAAAGAGAAAACTCAATGTTTGGGTCGATGAAAGGAAACCCTAAAGGCATCCCTCTTTTGCTTTTGGTGATGACAATTGACAGAGGTGTTCGAGCTTCAGAAGACGACGTGCTAATGTTAATTTCCAATAATACCCTCACCGAACGGGACTAGGGGGCGTTTTGAACTTTGATGGCATCCCGGGTTAGACCCGGTAGGGTAGAGAATCGGTTTGGTAAAACCGATGAACCAAACTAATTCGAGCAATAGGTGCGGTTCAGGTTAAATTTCGTTAGAGCTAAAATTAAATTTGTACCGAATCAAGTAAATTGAATCGAACGTGGACTCATTCTACCCCTAAGACTCGAAAACCTCCACGGAGAGGCACGACTATCACCCTTTATAGACAACCAAGTTTGTTGTTTTGATAATATTGTCGTTCTCTTAATATTGATTTTATGTAATGTGGTCTAGTTTCTTCCAATCCCAAGCTAAGTGCCTCGAATTAGGGGTTGACTTGGGCCGGTCCGACCTAGTTTTATTCTATAATAGAACAAGAACCTGAAATCACGGTTTCAAATTTTTGAAACGGGAAGCAAAGCCAACTATTCGGGTGTAGTTACGATTTTAATTCAGTTTTATTATATATTTAAAAATTAAAATATACATTTTAATGAAGGGGTATTATGGTAAATTTGTAAAAAAATATGAATGAAGTAATACGTCTAATTTCATGGATCTTGTCACGCCAAATATACATAGATAATGAAGATATTAAAATTAGAAAGATGGAAGTGAAATAAGAGACGTGGACTTCAGATGATTAGGTGGCCCATTCTGATTGGCCCATACCCATCATTCTTCCTACTCCCTAAATCATCCCATAAAATCTTCCTAGACTTTTCCACGACCCCAATTAATTCATGGGTCCCCTTAAACTCCATTTTCTCGTCATTATAATCGCCCTCTCAATCCCTATCAACCCCGAACCAACTCGCTCAGAACGGTTCGATTCAACCATGAACGGCGGAATGAGCCGAGATCACCGCTGTTCTTCCGATCAGAGGCATCTACTCGGATCGGACGGTGGATAATGGTCGGAGAATTTAGAGAACAAGCACAAAGATTGGGAACTTTATTCACACGAAACCAGTGCACATACAATGAAACAGCAAATTATTTCAGAGATTCAATGAATAAAACACGTGGTTTAATTTGTTTCGAGAAATTAAACGAGGGTACCTTCAACTGTTCATCTCTAATCAAGAGCTGGAGCTCACGATCGCGGTCCTTTTTCTGCAATCTTTGATACCCAGTTCTTCCAAATTGAATATCCAAACACCCATTTGGACAAAATCCAGTCTTGAAACTCCATGATCGTTGACTCGAAAAGAACCAAAATCCAGTACAGATAAGCTGCGTTGACCTGGTGTTCATGGCTTTTTGTTTTTCTTCGAAGCTAACTCGAATCAACAGAGACTAAACTAAACAATCTAACTCTTAACTTCACTAAAAATGGCTGCCAGCTTCCACACACAAAAGAAACAGGGATTCACACGCATAAATATAGATGGAGATAAATGTATTTACGAGCTTGGCCGGAGTTTCAACGCCGGTCGTCTTCTCTCCGGCCGGAATTGCCGTGGCCACCGGATAATGAAGCTAGTAAATTCAAATGTCCGGGAAGGTAATTCCCTACCCTCGCCGCCGACGCCTCTCCGACCGACTGCTGTTGAATGAACAAAGCTTGTTGAGCCACCGACGACGGCTGAACCAACTCCGGCGTTCCCGTCGCCGCCGCGAAGCTCCATATGTGCCCGAAGTCCGGTCGGGCAGGAATGGTCCAGTAACCACCGGCGGAGGGGCCGACTATGGAGCCCACCGTGGGACTGACGAATACGCCTTCGTCTTTAGCTGCAGCGCCGTCGTCGTCGTCGGTTCTGACGCGCTTGCCAAGGATAAAAGGGGTGGCGCCGGAGAAGGCCTGCGGCCGAGAGAGGGAGAGAGAGGAGGAAGTTGTGGATGAAGAGATGGAGCTAGAGGCGGCGGCGCCTCTGACGGCGACTGAGACGGAAGAGAAGCTCGCCGGAGTAGTCCCGGTTCCGGTGGCAGCTATAATTGAAGGCTCGGCTTGCCGGAGAAGCCACTCAATGGTCTGACCGTCGGACTTGTGACCAAGCTCCCTGGTCAGCTGAAACACCCGGGCGGCGCAAATGATCGGCATCCGTATACGGCGGCCGCGGCCGTCGACTTTACTGTGGCGGTCTTTGGACGGCGGTTTTTTGACGACAATCGCCGCCCCATTGCTCGGCGGCTGCTGCCTCTGAGAGTCAATTACACCGCCGTTGACGGCGGCGTTGTTACCCCCTTCGGTATTGGACATCGGAGTTTCCACACGGAAATTCAGAGCAACAGTGAGAGCTCAAATTCTTGAAAACTCAGATCGGCGGAGAAGGGTTTAAGAGATAGAGAGAGAGAGAGAGAGAGAAGCAATGTCGAATGATTGAGAGGCAGGGGCTGGTGGAGACAGGAGGATGGCACATGGGTGGCGGGACCCATTTATCATCCCCACCAGCTCAGACCTCTCTCTCTCTCCTCACTTTCTCTCTCCTCAACAGTTACTTTCCATCTCCACTATCCTCCATCCTCTGTAGCTCTTTCTTCCTGGTTTTCATGGCCGAAAGATCTCGTCTGAGCAAGCTCCGTCTGAAAATAGCCTGACATCCGAAAGCTTCTGGAACAAAGCACAGTGCTCGAATCCATGGCGGAACTGAGATGTGATTCCACTTCCACAACTGGTATCGTTTCCGTAATTTATTTTTATCATCGGCGGAGAAGAAGGAAAAAGAAAGAGGGTGACGTTTTCAGAGAGAGTGGGACCCAGACGAGTGTCGGAATCCAGAGTAGCTGAGTGATGATGAAAAGGGTCATCTAATGGCTGCAATCTAGCCACCCTGCTTCATCTTCTCCGCCATGGATCCTTCCTTGGCTTGCCATTATGGTTCATGCATGATATTTTTTTTAAATTAATCAGCTTAAATTTGTTGGGCATATTCTAAAATTAAATCGTGTGCTCCAAATGGTCATTAAAAAGATGAAATTGAAGATTTTTAGCAATTAGGGTTCCATTTTCTAGGGGTGTGCGTGGGAGTGTAATTTTGGATCCAATCCGATCGGCTCCAAAACTCAATCTAAATCTGATTCGATCCGAAGCCAATAACCTACTTTTTTCCATTGTTTTGTTTTCCATCACACCTTTCCAAAGCCAAGAATCTACTTTTTTACTCCTATAATTGTACAACATTCTCCCCCACTTTCTTCTCCATCTTCTTGTCTTCTCTCTTTCAAACACACCTCTTTTCCTTTCTACATTTCCCTTGCATTTAACTTTATTTCAAAACAAAAATCACCACATGAGCTTCAACTGCTGATCAAGTTTTACATATCCCTACATTCGGGGTGAACGTGGTCCAATCCGATCTAATTTCTAGAAAAAATAACATCAAATCAATATATTTTTGTCTTAAATTTTTAAGATCAGAATAAAGACCGTACCAAAATTAGATTAAAAATTCAATCTTGATCTGGTCCGACCTTGAGTTTTCATAGTAAAAAAAGATAAAATATTTTCAAATCAATAAAATCTAATAATATCAGAAGTAATTTAAATTATACAACATACATAACATTTAATATAANGAATCGTACATGACCAAGACTGACCAAAAGTGTAACCAAAAATTATAGTCCATATCGATCTATTAATTTGGTCAGTTTTGTCCGCCCTTACGTTTCATAACATACGCATGATGACGGAACAAATGCGTAGAGTATGAAATAATATAATTTCTTTTATTAATTAATTAATTTTGTGAATGGATATTCGAATTAATAGCGACCTGGTTTGTTGATTTGTGCTTTGTTTTGTACTAACCACTTCATTTTTTAATCAAAAGATTGAACACCCGATCGAAAACGTCAAATCTGACGTCGTTTTGTTGGAATTTAGATTTAATTAAATTTAATTATTTAGAAAATATGATTAGGAGGGGACCTCAAACTCAGACACGGAGACTTATCTTTGGAACAGTAACGCCGTGGTCCATGTAGATTTCCGTACAGATCTCTTATTGTACCATTTAATTTTAATAAATTATAAATAAGAAATTATAAATAAATAGTGATTCATAGGTTAAAAATCAAATAATAATAATCTAAAAAGTGAAGAACCCTAGACTGAAAAATAAAACAACGTGTGTAATAGAAAAATTGAACAAGTTCATCGGGGTAACTAAACGACTACTCTGTGGCGATAGCCATGGTTGACGCCGACGATAGCTTCGTCGGAAATGTACTTGCCCCAGAACCAGTGGGCTTTCCAAGCTTTGTTCATCTCTTCAATGGGGAGGTTCTTGGTTTCAGGGAGGAAGAAGAAGATGAAAATGGTCATAATCGCCACGAAACCGGCGAAGAAGAAGAAGAGCCCGAATTTCATGTGGCAGAGCATGGAGAGGAAGAGCTGGGCGACGATGAAGGTGAAGAACATGTTGACGGCGACGTTGATTGCTTGCCCGGCCGATCTGATCTCCAGCGGACAGATTTCGCTCGGAACCAACCACCCCAACGGCCCCCACGACCACGCGAACGCCGCCACGTACGTGCAGATCAAGAACAAGATCAAGTTGGCGTCGAATTTGGACAGCGTTCCTTCTCCGTTCAGCCCGAATTTCACGGCGATCATAGCTCCGACGGCAACCTGCGTGGAGAATTAGCCAATCTTTGTTTCGTTATGAATCGAGGGGTTGATTTTTATCCATGTGGTTACCTGGGAAACGATCATTTGCAGGCCACCTTCGAGGAACAGCACTCTCCGGCCGAACTTGTCGACGGTGAAGATGGATACAAGAGTGGCGGCGACGTTGACGCCGCCGCTGATTCCGGCGGAGACGAGGGCCACGTCGTCGCCGAAACCGAGAGTCAGGAAGAGAACGGGAGCGTAAAACATGATGACATTGATCCCGGTGAGCTGCTGAAAGCACGGAATCAAAGTGCACATAACGAGTTGAGGTCTGTATCTCGGCTGCAAGATGTTCTTCCATGGATGCTCCACTTTCTTCGCAGCTTCGCTGGCCTCCAGAAGGTCTTCATACTCTTCTTCCACGTCGTCTCTCCCTCGAACTCTCTGCAACATCTTTTTCGCTATCTCCGGGTTTCCTCTCTCTAAGATGGAGTTAGGGGTGTCCGGTAAGAAGATAGCTCCGACCGTCATCATCAACGCCGGTACGGCGGCGATTGCGAGAGAAACTCTCCATCCCCAACCACCGCTGATCTTCGCAGTGCCAACGTTAACAAGGTTGGCTACGAGAATTCCGATAGTGATCGCCATTTGGAATCCCATATTCAGCGCTCCCCGGAGCTTCGCCGGCGCCATTTCAGAGAGATAAACCGGCACAGACTGTAGTAAAAATGACAAAATCCATCGTTTTGTTTGATTAATGATTACAATTTTTCAATTAGAGAGAGATTTGATGGGTACCTGATTAGCAAAACCAACCCCAACACCAAGCAATAAACGACCGATGATTAGAAGAGCAATGCCATTGGCAGCACCATTGAGAATTGAACCAACCAGAAAAAACAGGCCGCCGAGAAACATGGAGATTTTCCGGCCAAACCTCCTCGTAATCGCCGACGCAAAGAGCGAGGCGACCAACGCAGCAAGGTAGAGAGAGGAAGTGAAGAGCGTCAGCAAATGGCTATCAAATTTACAGTAAGCATTTTCATGGCTCGACTCATCCTTCATCCTCCGATAAACAGACGGAAAAAACTTGCTCAAAAACGCCGGCATCGACGTCACCCCTCCCGAGATTCCAAGGTCGTAGCCGAAGAGGAGGCCCCCCGTCGCCGCGACGACGCAGGTGACGAGCGCAAACACTGTGACGCGGCCTTCGCAGAGAGTTCCTCCGCCATTGATGGCCGTAACTGATCCACCCACCGCCATTTTTTCACGAACTTGAAAGTAATGTAGTGTTTCAGAGCTTTGGGGTTGAAGAGATGAACTCCCTCCTGGGCTGTCTTGATCTTTCAAACTCGATTCAAAAATGGTTTCTTCTTCGCTGCTCGAGTTCTTCAAATGCCTCGCTCTGCTCCTTTTAAAGTCGCCATGGATATAGAGAAACGGAAGCTATTTCAAGAAAAAACAGCGTTGAATTTTTCTCCAACATGGCTAGATTTTAAGGATATAGATTGACTCGGAGAGCTGATCCTATGATCTGTAAAAATGGATACGATCAAATACTCGATCCTCGTCGCAGAAACTTGACTCCATATGAAGAGCAATGGGTGGGTTGGAACCGAGATCGGTTCAGTTTGGTTCTTTTAAGAAAACCATTCTCGGCTCATTTCTGTTCTTTCAATTCGAGTTTCATTTGGTCTTAGCCTAAAGACTTAGGCTATCCTAATAGGAATGAACGAACAGTAGATAAAATTCCAATCAAGAATAGCTTTTAATTTAATAAATAAAAGTAATGTCATTGAAATTGATTTCTTAAAAAAACCGAACCCACCATAGTGAACGAAACTGAATATCTCAGTTTAGTTCGACAATTGTGGCTCGGTTGCAACTTGCGAGTCGGTTTGGTTCATGTCGGCTCTAAAACCGACAAGAACCATGCCCAATTACATTGAATTCAAAACTTCTAGCATAATCAAAATTCGAGTAACAGGTTTCATTTTAATTTTTTGTAAATCTGTAAAATAATAATAACAATAATAATAATGTTTTGTTCCCAATCTCACAGATAGAGCTATCCAATGCAGGCAAAAAAACATGGCCCCTACGATATTTCAGGCTCGAGGCGACGAAAGAGATGTGCCAAGAATCGTTTTTAGCAGTTCCCGATGCTCGAGATCTCAGCGCTGCATATTGGGCAAACCTGCAAAATACAAAAGATTAAGCAGGGTGATAATTGGTTTCATCAATGAAGCTACTTGATTAAGTAATCTTCTCAAAATTCAAGACCATTCTATCCAAGTTGTTTCTCTTCGTGCTCAGCAAAGATCATAGGATAAAACTAAAGATCCTGCAACGAATTGTTCTCGACGACTACAAAAATACGATATTTTTAATAAATAAACACAATTTATTTCACGCTTGCGAGTCGTGTCCAAGCCAACGAATAGTTAAAACGTGGAAGAGAAAGAAATGGATGCAAAATTACTAATCTGAGCATCCCAGAGAAGTTAAGAATGCTTGTTCATCTAACTCCACGCAAAAACAGGTACATAATTGCTCTTTGATGCAGAGAGTATCAACAATGCTTATCAAACTCACTGTTAGTAAAGCTATGACTTTTATTTACCATCATCATTGTTATTAAAGTAATATTATCGACAAAATAACCCCAACGGAATAAAAAAGAAAACTAGCCAAGTCCAGCCTTCCGCACAAAACATTTTTATTGCTTTCAAACTTGAGAGAAGCACCACGTCATTCATCTATGCATCAAAACAAACATACAAATAAGACAACTTGAGTTGATTACTTAAGGATATTTTATTTGAGTCTGGGCAATACACGTTCATTTACCAAAATAAACATCATCAACCAACGCAAAGAGCTCAAATTCCACACATAGAGCATGCAGGAAACTTAAAAGTATCCGAGTAATTTATTTTTTAGTACTATCAATGAATGCATGATAGAATATTCTCATTTATGCTAGTAGAAGAGCTAAAATCAGGAATCCTCACTATAATCTTTTCATTTCACAGCAATCACAAACTAAGGAATACACAAAGTGGGACATCATGGACGAAATTTTATCCTTCATCATATCCAGTTAAGTAGTAATAAACTATAAATGAATGCCAAATAACTAACGATGGTATGATCTGAGGAAGCTTATTATGCCAATAGTTCATAGATTGCACAAATAAAACGATGAATTGGCTAACCGATAATCCAGAATGGAAGAAAGAAATATCCATAGCAAAACTGGTTAAAAAATGCAAACATACCTTGTTTATCTTCAACCAGTTCACAATGCAATCAGAATGGTAGGAATGTTTACAAGTAAGGACCGTCAACGTATCACCATCATCGTAATCTAACCGACAAATGACACACCTAATACAAGAGAGCAACATAGTGTTATTTTCATACGAAATCAGATAATTAACCAACACTAATCTATCAAAAAAAAGTTCTTACGAATCATTGCTGGCTTGACAGTTTCCTGATTCATATGTTGAAGTAGGCAAAGAGTTGATTGTCTCTGCAGAGAGTCCCCTACTCTCACTTCCTACTACTTCACCTAATGCAAGTAACTCCTGCAACATTCAATGAAAGTTCAAATGCCCTCAGTACCTCATATGTATATACACATATAAGAGATTGCAAATGCCCTCAGTACCTCATATGAAAGTTCATCTGGGTCGACCTCATCCCATGCATCCTACACACCCCAAATAGTAGATGAAATGCAAAAGACAGTACGCGCAAAAACAATACTCATATTACAGTACATAGAATCTGAAAATAAAGTCAGGTTTTAATGTGAATACAAAGAGGCAAATGAAGGAAATTATTAGCTGAAAAAGAGTTTTGTCACTATTAGTTCATTAAGAAAGTTCACAAGATATTCATGGTCTCTATGGATGAGTTGATAAAATGTTTAATATAAAAAACCAATGAAAAAAACCACCATTACTGCCATCATAATGAAAATTTACATAATAGACCCACTGTGAATATAAAACTGAAACTGTGGATAAATATACAGATATTTTGCACCATGGATTAGTCTTTTGATGTCATAACTCTTAGTTTTTACTTTCTATCTCTTATTTTTCAAATTTTCGTAGAAACTGAAGCTAGAAGAGTTGAATATTGATTATACAGAACTTGGGTGGGAGATATAATTGCAAGCAAGCATGCATGCTTAAAATCCAACCAATAACAGGCAACACCGAGACTTCAAGATACTACCTAACATTTCATTGCATCAAACCAGATTTGGTATAACAATGAATTCAAGAAGGAACTAACCAAACAAGAGAATGGTGTGTCAGTGAAATAATTTCCCAAATAGTTTTGATTAGTTTAATACCATGTTGGGGCATACTAATGTGCAAAGAGAATATACATACAGCTAGAGAACACTTAATTACCTGAGAATTTCCACCATTTTCATCTTCTGTGTCATCAACTTCAGCTGTCATCATAACTGGTTAGCAAAAAGAAAAAAAAACATTTGCATAGCTCCATTGAAAAATGATAATCGTGAAGAGCTACCATCATTAAGACCAGTAAGAGCCAGTAATCTAGCAGCCATCTCTCTATCCTCTTCATATTGGAGGGCTCTAGCATAGGCTTCATCGCTCGAATAAACATCTGGGTCAAATTCAATGCTTGGAGGATTATCCTCTCCACCTTCTTCACGAGCATGAACATCAAATGCATCTTCATCGTCATTAACATCAATTCCATCAATCACTTCATCTTCGTTATCATCACCAGAATGATTGCGGGAATCATTCAAATCCCCATCCTCATCATCTGCATAACTAGCAGTCTCCCAACTTCCATAATCACTCCCCTCGTCGTTCATGCTTAGCATCATGTAGGCCCGTTCCTATCCCAATTACTCATTTCAGTTAAAAACATAGATAGATATATAACCTGCAGAAGACCTAGCTAGGGTACACAATAGATGACATTCGGGATACATCAACAGAAGAGCTTTGATTTAATAATTTCAGGTCCAAAGTAAATAATTTTAAATGAACAATTTATGTCAAGATAATAATAAATTGCTACTGGTTTACTAATTCCTTACCCCTAAGAACCCCAAACTAACAGCTGAAACTTTAAACATAGAACAAGTAAAATTACCACAGAAAAAATCAAAACTTTTGCAATCAAACACTTCTGTTCTGAGTTCACCACTAAGAAAGGCACATAAACGAGCAAATGAACAGCAATCCTAACATCAGGTAAAATTAAGAAAAAAACATAAAAAATCAAAAGATCGAAAAGGGGAACCATGCAATAGATTACATCGGAAGGGAGCGGTGAGATGAAAACCTGGTCTTGGAGGGTACGGGCGAGGGCAAGGTCGGCATCAACCTGGCTAAGATTAGCGAAGGGAGTTCTGGAAGGCTGGCGAGAAACAGGATTGGACTCATGAACAGCAACAGCGGCTGAATCTCCATGAGCGGGAAGAATCGGAGGTCCGTCGGAACTAGGGTTGTTCTGATGATCAGTGGGAGTGGCGTTGTTAGGCTTGGCAGTTGCGGAGCCGAGAGTGGGCGCGTCAGAAAAGGGTTTGTTCTCCATTGAGGCCGTAGAAAAACGAAGCTTTCGTGGATGGAGAGAGATCTCCTGAATTCGAGAAGAAGGAAGAGAGATTGAGAGAGAGAGAGAGAGAGAGAGAGAGAGAGGGTTTCACTTATTGGTGGGCGAACTGGATTGGAACCAAAATCCAAACCTAAACAGTATATTTTAAATCTCTTAATTTCTAAAAATCGTAAAATTAATAATTATATGTTAGGTAAAAAAAATAACCAAAAATTAAATAATTTAAGTATAATAAAAATAAAAATCAATTCTATTATTCAAACATAATTCAAGTATAATAAAAATATATATTTTTAATATTTTATTATTTTTCAAAATACATAAACCTAACATAAGCAAATTGGATTCCACCCAAAGCTGGCCATGCTAGAACCTTTCGCATAACTTTGACAATGGAAGATGTTTAAATATAAATAAAAATTCTACAAATATTTAGAACCGACCCAAATAGCAAATTTAAGATTGGGCGCCAAAAAAGCAACCGATACAAATATTTATAAAAATCATCGATCGATCTTTATCGGTGATTACGGGACCGACTAAATAGCTCATGAAAGTTGAATTACTTTTATTGGTCCATCATTCAAAAATAGAGTGGCATCAGAACTACCATTGCTCATAATTAGACAAACAAGCAATGAAACACAAGGCAAATTTGTACCAAAGCTGTAAATATACTTCGTAATGCATTGCAGCATAAATGTATCAATTTAACCATAACAAAAATTCAGATATAGATATGTAACTGATTCAGATGTTCATATCATAAGAAGGAATATTACCTCGACTCCTATGCCAAATATAGAAAAAGACAATCACCGGTAGATGGTGTCTAGCTGGTGTACAGGCAACCAACTGATATTTAGCAACCATCAAAATCTTAACTTTGTGATTCCAAGTGCTTCACAACAGCTTGTGCGGCATAGATTATCATTTTCTTAATCTGTTTCATAAAGCAAGGAAGATAACAAGGTCATAAGTTCGATCTTATATATGGCATACAAATTGATAAAAAAGTGCTAAATAATTGTATATATAAATGCAGCTTGTATTATCAAGTAAACATTACATGAAAAATGTTGATCCTAGATTACAGAAATTCAACCAACTTATCCTCGTGATGTTAGTGGCAGAAGACCAAATTCTGGATAATAGTCAACTATGATAACATGCACAATTTTACAAGGTGACATGAGCTTTAACTAAATCAGTGTCCCTAACATAATCAATAAGATAAAAAACCAATTTAAACAACAGATCATTTTTTCATATTGAATACCACACTCTTAACACAAATCGAATCATAATTGAATTTAGAGCGTGAAGCTTATGCAAGGTGGAAGAGGAAGAATAAAATACGAGCCCTACATCTAGTTTCTCATCATAATTTAAACGTGTGATGTCATGAGTCCAAAACTATTTCGGAGTTATGACACCACAAGGGAAGTTGAGAGTATTATCAACAGTAAGGAGGGTAATTAGGGGCATGAAAAATCTGTTTTTGAAGTGATGGTTGTATGATAAAACAGAACTCTCGAGATTCTTGAATCAATCTTGTATACTAGGACATACGAGCTTTTGATTTTCTAGTGGATATCCTCAAAATCAATAAATTTATCTATGAAAGAAATGTAGTACCTAAAAAACAAATGATGCTAGGAGGTCGAGAAAACTGATGCTATAAACTTTTCTAAGTAATGACCCCAAACTTTTGATTGTGAGCAAATCAAACTATGCCGTAACAAAATTAGTTAATAACATCATACACATTGCACGCACAATTAGAGTGAAATGACCCTTATCACTCTACTATAGAATATAGAGATCAAAATCTATTTAAATAGAAAAGCACAATGAAAAGAGTAAAAAACGATACCACTGACTGACAAGATCTTTTACTAACAGAATGAACTTTCTAAATGAATTATATTGGAATTGCTAGGATCTGGGTGCAATGTATGTAAATTTGAAACATAATGTACAATAACATGAACTTAGCCACATTTCCCTCACGAAACAAAAAGTCAAAAACCCAAAACCTCAAACTAAATCAAAAGGCACAAAGATCACAATGAAATCAAAAGGCATACCTCCAATTTGTCCTCCTTAGCCCTGTGTTTGCGAGGAAGTTTAGAATTCTTTGGTTAAACGGATGCACTCACCAATATTCTCAGGAGAAACAAAGTCTAGAGCAACTTTTATACATGACTGCAAGGATTGAAAACAAGAGCATTCCACAAAGACCTTAACAACTTACCTTCAAAATCTTGTTTAGCTTGCGCTTGTTTGAACTTTTCAATGTCAGAAAGTTGCTTGGATGTAAGGCTAACTTCAGCAGTGTGAGTGAGAACGTTAACCTGAAAATACAACCTTGACTTAAACATCTTTTAACATATGAAAGTAAGGACATTGACTATGAATATCATTATGAGACGTACACCATCAACAAAAGGTCGTAATTACCCTATCCATGCATTGTCGCCCTCCTTGGAAGTGTCAGATAAAAGTAATGCTCATTATGAAGAAATACAGTTTCCAAACTTCTCATTATTGGACATAAATAGCATATATTGAAACGAGTTTCCTTAATGATGCATCTGGAAGGGATAGTCAATGTCCTTGTTCCCAAGTAAGTTGATAATTCTAGACACATTAAAAGATATCTATATGATCTCTTTTGCAAGTGTAATGTGTTAACACTACTTGGCCAAGTCTGTTATCCTATTATTCTCGTATATATTGTATTTCTTATCATCACAGTTCATTTCTTATCATAAAATAGATGGGGCTTTCTCACTAAATAATGCTCTTTTACTAGATCCACAAAATTTATGCTTTGTGATGTAGGCTTATGTGTAGAATCTTCAGAAAAAGAAAAGGATAATAATTTGCCTTCATTTTCCAAAAGAACTATGAGTTTAGCTTTATTTTCATGGGCCGTCAAAAATACTCAGGATTGCCTCAATGCAAAATAACCTCACTTTCCAAAACAGCATTGCCTCAAATGCATGCAGTTAATTAACCTAGTAAACTGCAAACAATACAGCCCACAACTCAGGACATGATGGCCACTGGAAATTAAGCATTGCAATCAATAATTCGCATAATTTAAGAAACATATGAAAGTAGTAAAATCTCAAGAGTACATATAAAGAAAGGACTGAGTGATATACAATCAATGATGTGCAATAAAAACACAATTAAAGAAAACTATTACTTACTGCATCAGACATATCACAATGAAGTTTGGTCACTGAGTCTCCACGGCCAAGCTCCTTAGCAAGTCCATAAGCAATATATGTCTTAGGTCCCATGTCAGGCTTTAACTTACTAGTCAAATTTACAGCAAGGTTTAAAGGGCCTTCTCTGGGTATGAGTGTATTCTTTAAAGGGCAAACAGCTAATAAACTCGAAGTCGTGTCGTGGTAGTCGTTCCTCAAATAAATTAGATGGAGGCCTGTCCTTCAGTTTTAGTATATGCGGCCGTTGCTTATTATCAAAAAGACCACTCATATATCCAGTAAAAAATTGGTGTATGTTTATTTCAACCTATGTTAAAAATGATCAGAGTAAACAAACTACCATCAAAATGAAAATCTCCATGCTACTAGTAATAAAGAGATACTTCACTTGCCAGTTCCTCACTTACGAGCAGCAAAGTGCAACTTTTACAATAAGTTAAAAAAACTCGACCATAATCATTGTCCAATAGAACTTTTCTTATAGAATCAATATCAGCAAAAATCAAGATATATTGTAAGATATGAAAGTGTGATATGGCCCATTCTTATGAAAATCATATAACCAAGAAAAAAATAACAGTAATAAGTCAAATTTGAACGCATTAGCCTTCTTAAAACTATATCCCTTATGTTTTGCATTTTCTTTGCTCTCAATATGTGGTTACCCAATAATATTAACTTCATTGCAAATGATTACTAGCAATTTTCTGGTGTTATGGTGTTGTATTCTTCATTGCAAAGGATTACTAGCAAGTGGAGAAACTCTTCAAGGCAGAACTCAAGTCTATCATGTACTTAATATCATTATCCAGTAAAAGAAAAGACCAATAGAATTAATTAGTCTTTGAGTTCAAGTTAATTTAATCATTTAATGCATCATTTGACGGATGATAAAAGTGAGATTAATTTTAACAAATATCATGGCTATTTCATAGTAGAGAAGGAGAAGCTAACCTCACACCAGTCCAAACAATCAACGGCATTCACTCCCAAATGTCTATCATGCTTGATATGCCTTAATTGACGAAAGGCTCGCCACATGACAAGGGGCTCCCAACTCAAACCTAAAGTAGTTTCAAGAACGTTGCTCACAATCACAGGCTCGCCTTTGCTCCAGTGCCATTGAAAATGGTTTAAATCCGCATGTTTTAATTCAGTAGCTTTTGGAAAGTACAGATAGTCATCCTCGGAATCACGACAAGCAGCTTTTCTTATCATATCATTGCCAAAGTCTACATTATTGACGACTTTACATGGACATGAACACCAATCAGTCGGAGCTAAGCCCATTTCCATAACCTTGCAAATTTCTGCTGTCTGTTCAGATTTCTTTACTAATTCTGAAACCATCTTTTCTGAGTATATGCTTCTTAACTCCAATGAACCCTTTCCACAACCACCCAAATCCCTTGGTGGACAGGAAATGTTTCCATCTTTGTCTGCTTTCCATTCATAAACATCCTTAATATGATCGCGAGGGACTGCGCCAGGCTGAACAGTTGATTCCCCTTGTTTTGCCTTTTGTCCATATGAGTATAGCAGACCTCTATCAATATACTGCATAATCACTTCCTCTTTCCCACCCAATAGATTCCCCTTACGAATCTCCCAACAACAAGTGAGACATAAGTCATAAGAACAAGTAGGGCAGGTTCTGTGAAAATCAAAAATAGAAGTATTGCAATTGTTACTGCACAAAAGAAGAAAGATTAATTAATTTTTACATCTGAAACACATAGACCAGTCACAATAAAGATTAAATTAAAAAAATAGCATCAATGAAAGAAAAACTACCAGTAAAGACGCTCATCAGAGCTGCATTGGGCCAATGGTACTTCTATTGCTTGAATAGAAATTCCTGATAAAGTAGAAATTGAATGAGCTTATAGCTTCACAAATTGAGAGAAATTCCTTGCACACCAACAAAAAAGAATAACAACAAAAACAGACAATATCCCGATAACAAAAGAAAACATATAACCATCCTTCTCATGCCAGTAATTTTTTGTTTCTTCTTTAAGAAAGAAAGACTAAAATAGCAATGTAACCTTTGTATAAAATGTAGAATTAAGTTTTTATTAATCCTTAGGTGATCTTTGTCATTTAGACAGCACCTTCTTCCATTGACAGCATAAAAAAAATGATGCATTATAAAAAAAGAGTTTACTTAATATTATTAGGATTATAATTAAAGTATTTTGGGTATTAAAATTAGTTTACTTTTCCTATAAATAAAGATCATTAGGGTGCATTTCTTATCTTTGAATATTATATTTGAAATGGTTTTCTCCTCTCTAATAAAGTGATATTAATCATAGCTCTAGCTTGTGGTTTTTGTTGGCGACCGCCAACTATGGAGTCTTCTTTTATCTTTCATTTTTTGTTTATTGTTCTATATGAGATTGGAAGCATTCGTTTGACAACAATGGTATTGGAGCTGTCACGATCCAATACCGAAATTATTCGATTCAGTGATGGCACTACTGGAGAAAATGATCGAGGGTTTAACAAAATTGGGAATTTGGCTGACGTCCAAAAAAGAATCACAGCAAACAAAGAACCAGATGAGATCTCCCAAAAAAACTACTCTACAGCTACACGACAAAAATGGTTTCCCACATTTCTCTATCACACGTTCAAGTGGGTGCAGCAAATTGTCGAAAGGAATGGCAAAAGTGGAATGGGGGCACGGGGCAGACATTCTTATGCTAGGATTGAGGTATAAGCCTGGTAAGACTTTAGTTAATGGGCTGCATGAATTTGTTGAAATGTGGATAAAAAAGGGATCAATGAAAGATGGGCTACTAAAATTGAAAAACAATTATGTTCTTCATGGACTACAAAAGAATATGAATATTATTTAATGGGTTGGGCACTTGTACATTATTGGATTATAAAGACAAACTTTCTCCTATGGAGTTAAAATCAAAACATGTTACGGGTTGGGCTTGGCAGACATGAAAGTAAACTGTGAAGACAAATGAACCATATCTTATGAGCTTGAAGTCAAATCATCTTGTGAGATGGATTGAAAAGTATTTCACATGGGCTTTGAAGAGATCAACAGGCTACAGATCTTGAGGACAAAGTCAATTTTCAAAAGGGGCATATTGATGCATTACTAATTAAGAGTTCAATTAATATTATTTAGTTTATAACTAAGGGTATTTAGCTATTAGAATTAGTTTACTTTTCCTACAAATAACGATCATTAGAGTTGTATTTATCTTTGAATATTATAAATGAAATCGTTTTCTTTTCTCTAGTAAAGTGTTATCAATCCGAGCTCTAGCTCATAGTTTTGGCTGGCAAACACCAACCATGGAGTCTTCTTTTATTAGCTCTAGCTCTAGCTCATAGTATTCACTTCACAGCACAAGTTCAAAAGAATACCTCGTCTATTAGCCTCGAGATCCATCTCCATCATCTGTTCTTCATTTAATTGTTTGAGAAATGGAAGAAGTGCTCGTAGCAAATACTTAGAATGATCAAACTTTTCTGAGTCAGTTATATCAAATTTTAATTTCTTCACCTTATTGAGATCCTACATAAAATGAAATAAAAAAAAGTAAAAATCTAGTTTATGAAAAGAAAATAACAACAATATTCATGAAAAGCACCAACTTAATTGGTACTCCCTTCAATTTCTCAGGATTCTGCAAAAACAAACAAAAAAACCTCAATGGTGAAAAAATAAAGATTGACAGTACAAATCTCCAAGCAAGTTATGGTTATACTAAGCAAACCACATATCAACAAGTTAAATAAACTAGAAGTAATATTCCACTACCAAAAAACTAAGAATTAAGTTCCAAGAAATTACATAACTAGATGATAGAAGCAAAAAAGGAAGAAGAAGAAAAAGAAGAGAGAAATGAATCTGAGAAGAACAGTTGAAGAAACAATAAGGAAATAGGAGAAGAGATAGAAATGAGAAGAATCGCAGCAGTAGAGAAAGAGTGTTGAGGAAGTAGTGTTGAAGAAGGTAGAACATTTTGCAAGGAGAAGCCGGTGGGAGAAGAAGAAAACCAAATTCTATTACGCCAAATTCTCATTCGCATTCCTCCACTATATAAGTATGGCTTCTAGCACAGCACAGCCCATGCATAACAAATCACATGACACCTCACTACTTAAAATAAACAATGTCTTCAAAGTTCACGTCATTATTTTGATCTTTGTTTTCATAAACTCCTGCATACTTCTGTAATTCCTTGGTGTATACCTCAAAAGACCCTATATTAGTTGGACAGCATTGACAAGCCAAATAAATTTATCCAACCAATGTTATAACGAAAAATATAAAGCCATTATGATTCTAAGTATAACATGAATATCAACCAAATCCCACCCGATCAAGAAAAATAGTGTTGAAAGAGTCCCACAAATTATCTGCTGACATGGTTTAGTATTAACTTGCTTTCCGTGAGAAAATGACTTACTACGGGATCAAATGTAGGCATATTAAACAGCAAAATATTAGAGAACTTACTTTTGCACTGATTTGGAAAACAACACAATATAGGTATCGAGAGGACCAATCCGAACTTTTTAATATCCGAGGCAGTTCTGGGATTGTTAAGAATTCTGCTTTATCAAAACAGTAATCCCTCTCCCTTTGAAGTTGCTTACACCCTTACTTCCTCAAGCTTCTATCCAACATGAGAGTATCATAAACTGTCAAGCTCCCAGCCTCCCAAACAGTATTTTCTATGGAAGGCAAGAGGACAAATTTTGGAGAAAACTCTACAAGCATTGTTGTGGTAAGCAAAATTATGCAAACAGACAGCTTTGGCATCTCATTTTGTTGTTGCGGTAAAAATTGTTGAATCACCAGTGTAGTTTCATAATGAAAATAGTATGATGAAACCACTTGTTTTTGCCCATCTGTCCATCGGCTAATTGAGACTCACATAGTTGATTTAACATACCCCAAAACAATATCAAGCTTGGAGTTACAATCTTGATTCAATATATGAAGATCGTTTTCAAATAGTTCCAGTCATATAGCAAACTACTGCAACTGCCGGATAGATGAAGCCATGGAGGAGGATTTTTTTCTCAAGTTGTAGCTGCTCTGATACCATTTGTTATGGTTTTACTAAGCAAACCAAAATTCTGTCCAAATCAACAAGTTAAACAAACAAGTACTGTCCAAAACATTCCACTACTTGAAAACTAAGGATTAAGTTCTAAGAAGAAGAAAAAGGCATAGAAGAAAGGCAATGGATTGGAGAAGAAGAGTCAAAGAAGCAATAAAGAAATAAGAGAAACGATAAAGAAGAGAAGAATCGGATCAAAAGAGAAAAAGAGCTGAGAAACAAGGGTTGAAGAAGACAAGAATTTGCAAAGAGAAGTCGTTGGGAAAATAGGAAGAAAATGTTACACTATGAATTACAGTTTAATTAATAGTAGTAGTTTCATAATTATAAGGGTATTTTAGGAAGTTTATTATGTTAGTTTTTCTATAATAGTAGTTTAGGGATTGTGTTTTGTACATCTTAAATATGAATCTCTCTAAGAAAGCATGTCATTTATGAGCTCTAGCTCGTGGATTGCCAGAGCGGTATTCTGGCCGAACCATGGAATTATTTTACATTAGCTTTATTTTCTAGTTTATCGGAGATGGAAGCATTCGCTTCACATCAAAAAACTACAATTTTGTTACACCATATTTCCATTATCACTTGCATTCCTACACTATATACTTATGGCTTCTAGAACAGCACATCATATGCATCACACATCCCATGGCGCAAAAACACAAGAAAACTACAAACTGGTACTTGAAAATCTCAAGGTCCCAAACAATCAAAACAACACCTTATGGAGAGAATAATGATTCACAATCTACATATTCAAGATATGAAAGCAACAAAGTCAGCCACTTAACTGGAACCGACCGCAAACATGATTTACAATTGCAATTTCCACAGCATACTGGACAAGATTTGGCAATGTTCTCCTCAGAAATGTGAGGATACCTAAACAACATTTACACAAAGCACCTGGCTTAACCATACATCTGAAAATAATTACACAACACTACTCAAAGTATCAAGCTTAACTATACATTTTACAATACTTAAAGTAGAATCAAGTTTGCATAATAATTGGACGTAAAATTTTTAGTTTTCTAATTTATATCCATGGACAAGCATGCATTTTCTTTAATAACAATCATGATAAATCACTAAGCATTTGAGCTAGATAAAAGAAGCAATTTGTATAGCAACCAATAATTATCAAGAAAAGGGGGAAAATCCCCTCGTTCAAAGAATAGGGATTTTACCTAATGGAAGAGATATCAGCAAGTGGAGAGAAACAAATTTAACCATAATTTACTTGGGAAAAATAAAATTGTTATGGTCCCCCAAATCATTATAGGGGTTTCTTCCTGCAAGTGCATTGGCTTGACAAAGCCAATAGTCCAAAAAGTTACCCAAATACCCACACTAGAGATTATCTTCATCTTCTTGCACCTTTCTATCATATCAGATTCAAATTTTGTCAAATATTGATGGTTTGACAATAATGATTGTGACAAAGCCAAGGCCCCAAGAATCACCTTTGGAGACGAAAACATGCCAAAAATCTCCTTAATTCTCTAAAATGATCACCTATTTGAAACTTACAATCTCCTGTATGTATCACCTACTTCTTGTATTATTATTATTTTAGAAAGAAAAAGATCAATTATTGATGTGAAGTGAATGCTTCCATCCTTGAATAGAACATAGCGGAAAATAAAAGAGAAAAGAAAACTCAGCAGGGGGCGACTGCCTACTGGAACTACAAGCTAGAGCTAAGATTGACAACACTCAACTAGAGAGGAAAAACTCATTTTATAGATAACATTCAAAAATAGATGATACAACTCTAAACCTATTATTTATAGATAAACAGCCCTAATACTGATATTAATACTAAACTACTGCAAATATAGTAATTATTATTAACGTAAATAAGTCTAAAACATGTGCAGCAATTACCAATCTTTAAAACAATTTAATTTTACTTTTGCTAAATGAATCTATTGTTTTTTCAAATTTTTAGTTTACAAAGCATTTGTTCTCTTTGAAAAATTTATACAATTTCTTAGTGAAAAAATAACACATTTTGTCCTAAAAATTCAAGTTTTGCTTCAGCTGTATATCTTTCAAATTCACATCACTTTTCAGTGCACATCATTAAGCATTTTTATTTTAAATCAATCCTTTGAGAAAAAAAATTACATGAACAAACACATCCCTTTGCCATAAAGCCTTACAAACAATATATAATAACAAATACAATCGCTCAATGGATCTAACAACATATATTAGGCACATACATGTATATAGCAATGCATATAGATCTCATGATTGTAAATTCATTTTTAGGACAAGATATCTCCGTGTCTAAACTAAAACTATAGAAGTGAGACAGAATCAAAATAATCAGTAATAGTATTAGTTATGATCAACAACTCATTACCAATTATTTAAGCAGGGAACACAAAATCGCTTGGTAATACATTTTGTGCAGCGAACAATGCGGCATTTATCATTTCTTTGGCATTGATGGCACATTCGAGAGTTAGAGTTCTGTTCATAACAAGTTCAAAAGAATAACTACAACTTTACAAACAGAAACAACAATCTAATTATAAATTGCACGGACAAAAGGCAACAAAACATACTTTGCTTTTTTTCTTGTTAACTTTCTTCGAGTTATCTAGGACTAATGCCTTTGGAATTCGCCTAGAATATGTACGACCTTCATCAATCCGAGCGGAACAACCTACCATCTCATATGGGGCTTCATTATTACCATCACTATCATCCACCGGAATGAAATCTCTCTTTCCACTTTTTCTACTATCCTTTATAAGCTTATTTGAACCATTTTTATCAGGAAAATTGACTCCACATTCTTCTGAATTAGCAAAGTTTTTCTCATCTAATGTCATATTTTTATCAAATCCCAAATTATTTTCAACTGAACTATCGGCCCAGGGCCATTCACCCCTTTGGTCACCGGTACATTCATTAGCATCATCGTTACCATTGGTGACTCTTCTCCTCTTTCTATCGGCACCTCTACCTCTACACCGACTCATACCTCTTGCCCTAATCTCTTCAAAGTCCTCGGAATTAGAACAGTTCTTCTCTTCAAATTTCATACTTTTCTCAATTCCCACAACATTGCTGTCAACTTGATCACTGGCCGCATAGGAAACACCCCATTTGTCAAAGTTGTACCTTTTGGTATTATCTTTTTCATTCGAGTCCTGATTCAGGGTAACTCCCCTACCCCTACCCCTACCCCTACCCCTACCCCTACCCCTACCCCTACCCCCTTCATTTCGTTTGGAATAAGAACAGTTTTTCTCTTCTAATTCAATATTTTCCACAACTCCCAAGTTGATGTCAATTTGACCAAAGGCCACTGAGGATACGACCCTTTTGTCAATATTGCCTATTCTCCTGCCTCTACCTCTGGACATTTCCCTACCTCTGCCCCTGCGCATACCCCTACCCCTACCCCTACCTCTGCCCCTGCGCATGC
>QAOC01022792.1:125839-234292 GCA_003255005.1 Begonia fuchsioides | reverse complement strand
GCATTGAAATTTAACTACTTTCTTGTACCCCACTTAGAGCAGGCAAAGACAGCTCGTTCGGCCGGCTCTGTTAGGTATCGAGCCGAGCCAGGTTCGGACCAGAACAGTGATGAGTCTGGCTCGCTCGAGCCTGTAGGTCGAGCCAGAGCCGAGCTCGACAGATGAGGCTCGCGAGCCTAACGAGCCAGGCTCGAATCGTCGGCCGTTGCTGTCGGTTGGGGTTGACACATGTAGGTTGGTATCGACACAAATCGAAGTGATATGTCTCTGAAAATGACGGGGTCGACACATGTAGGACGTTACACTACATTTTGTGTCGACCCAAAATACCTTGTGTAGATCCTTGTAAACTGTCTGTGTCGACCCTAGAAAAGACGTGTCGACCTTACCATAATCTGCATTTTACATGTTGACCCAACCTATTTGTGTCGACCCCGTCCTACATGTGTCGACCACAGATTTTTCAGAGACGGATCCTTTCGATTTGTGTCGACCTCAACCTACATGTGTCGACCCAAGGTATTTGACTTAGTCTTTAAAAGGTTTAGTTAACTTAATTCATCATTCGTTCGTCGATTTTTCATGAAACGGGGAGTCGGGGACTTCCAACCTCGATTCGGGTTACAACATAGCGATTAATGTGACGTGAGGCTAAGCTAGTAAACTTAGACTTTCTCATTTTTTAAACTTCCGGTTACAACATAATATATCGAATTTTAGACAATTTATAATGATTTTTTTAGGCTCGTTTTCCGCTCGATTAGGCTCGGGAGTTGGGCTCGCTCGGCTCTAGGCTCGATAGCTCGCTCGAGCCAAAAATTTTGGAAAAAAACTCGACAGGCTCGGCTCGAATAGCTCGGCAGACTCGACGAGCCGGCCGAGACCGGGCTCGGCTCGCTCGAGCCGGCTCGTTTGCCGGCTCTACCCCCACTCTTCTAGACTTGGATAATTATTAATTATTAGGTAAAATTGGGTTAAAAATAGGTTTAAAACTAGTAATTAGGGTTAAATAACTTAGTACTTTGGGTAAAATAAATGATCAAATCCAAGTATAAAAAATAACATTAAATTAACCAAATTTTGATAGGTGCAATAATACATAAAAAAAAATATTTTAATTTGATCAATAAAATTTAATACTTCAAAAGTTAAGTAAATAAAATAGGTTAATAAGATAAATTTAACATTACTCATAAAAATAAATTTATATATATATCAATATTATCATTGAAATACTGGATTATTTATAATGGATAAGGATGTGCGCGAGCCGGTCTAGTCTAGTTTTATTTCGAAATAAAACTTGAATCAGAACTAACGGTTTTGAATTTTAAAACTAGAACTAGAACTAATGGTCTCGATTCTGATTTCACGATTTTTTAGCCCTAAGACGGGAGTCGGATTAGAAATCACGATTTTTTTAAAATTAAAGCCAAAACAGAATTAAAACTGACTGTTTTAATCTGGTTTGCAGTTTTAGTACAATTTTACATATTTCATAAATACTATTCAAAATTTCAAGTATACATTTTTTCTTCTTCTTCGTTTACTTTAATTATGTTTCCCTAGTTATATTAATTATATAACTTACCAAAATATATCAAATTACCCAACTTGGAAGATTATTGACCAATTTATATTAACTAAAGTAATTTACAATGAAAAAAAACAAACTTTAATTTTAACCTAAGTTACTGAACATGTAACGAAAATCGTGACATGCAAAAATAATCTAAAATTCAAGACTTTTATCATTAAATATCAAATTTGGATCGGTCCGGTTTTTCAATATTAAATAACGGACAATATTAAATTGAACAAAAAGAAAAAAAAAACAAATCATCTTGAAACTATATATAAACTAAAAAAAATGTTCAAAATGTTCTAGGTCGGGCATAAGTCTCAGTCACCCTGCTAAAAGTGTCACATTTAATGATCATTGCAACAAAAATCACATAAATATAAGTCAAAGAGAGAATAATCATCCCCACTTTCATAAGCTGACAGCAATCACAGAAACATTATCAAGAAATTGTCGATTATTTCAGGATATGTGAGATGATTAATGAAGTTTCAAGTATCATGGTTCTTAGTTCTTACATGTTTTCATTTGCCCAAAAACTCGACGATGGCTTAGTAGCGGTACTTGGTCGAATAATCTTTAGGAGCGATCACTAAACCGCGTCCTTTCCTGGCTCCTCGGTATACAGTTTCGATGATATCGATGAACTCTTGCTTGTCCTTGAGGGCCCAGTTGATCTTATTGTTGTTACCAGTGCCAAGGTCGATCATGATGTGCTTGTTCCTGAAGAAAAACATAATCGTCGATGGATCGTATAGCTCATACATCGTGTTGAAATCAGGCACTTCTGTAATATCCACGAGATATATCACTGCAAAGTTCTTGATGGTTTCAGCAACTGAGGCAAGAACCTCATCCATCTGCAACCAGCAAGTGATGATTGAGATACATAAGAACATATAAATAATTATACATCTGCTTTGAAAGCAAAGTATGGCTTAGATCCAGTACAAAGTAAGATGATAATCTTTGCATCAGAGAACATATGAATTATTGAAACAATTCTATTCAGTGAAAATTATGATTGAAGAAGATTCATTACAAAGAAAATGGTAATCTTCAATTAAGAATGAAAAAAACACACCATGAGTCATTAAAAAAAGAAACAAGCTCAATAATTTTACTGATTCAGGCCAAAGCATGGGCATACAAAGCTGAAACAACAGATAATCTACCCATGGAAAATCCTAGTATTCATATCGGATCAACACGTAGGAAGCACTAATGGTCGTGAAAATCAAAATTAAGAAGGTAAATAATATTGCTAAAAACATAAATCTAAAGTACAAAGAAGATGATAATCTTCGAATTGACAACGATATCCTCTTTTCATCAGAAAAAATACTAATTATTAAAACAACTATTTTCAGTGAAAATTATGACTGAAAGGGTCCATTACAAAGAAAATGATAATCTTCAATTGAAAATCGAAAGAGTAAAAAAAACACACAGAGTCACTGAAAAAGAAAGAAATACGCTTGTAATTTTCCTGATTTAGGCCAAATCATCAAACACGGGCATATAAAGTTGAATCAAAACAGAAAACCTCCCCCAAAAATCCAAGTATTCTCATCAATCGACACCGTGAGAAGCAATGACGTTCGTGAAAGTCAAAATCAAGATAGGTTAAACCTAAATCTAAAGTCCAAACTCCACTTACCACCAAATCGGAACCCCATCGAAAATAGAGAAACAGACCTGCATGCAGGTTTCATCCCAGTCATGGCCAAATCGAATGACGACAAGGCGTTCCTCCTCGGCCAGGATGGCTTGATCCACCGCCCAACCGGAGTGAAGGTGTGGAAGTAAATACGACATCTCTCCCGCGAAGTTTCTCGACCGTCTCGAGCCCTAATCGAACCCTTCAGAGACCTGGATAGCTTAGCTCCAACGCGAAAGGAAAACCAATTGGGAAGCCCAGTTTATATATTTATTCTCTTGAAATATATCTAATAATTCTAATTAATTAACATAAATTCTTTTTTATAATTTATTTAATATTATTAAAGTTCAATAAAAAGGATGACACTTGCGATTCGATTCGAGGGTATTAATGGCGGCCATTTCTCGAGTGTAAGCAAGAGGGTGAACAATGGCTTCAGACAAATCTGCTGCAGCGACCGAGACTTCTATTCTTCCTCCTCTGGCCCAGAGGTAATCTTCCTCGCTAATCTACATCTCCTTCGTCTTTCTGAGACCTTGTGTTTTATTAGACGCCGAATCGGGGGAGCGTAAGATCCTTCCACGAAAGTTTCTTTTTTTCTGTAAGTAATTGGAGGATGTAAATTTGCTTGTTAGCGTTCTTCGACCATTTTGTATGAATTTTGATCGATCCTTTAAACGCGTTGCTGGATTTGAATTAAGTGGATTGAAGTATTCAAGTGGTGTGGATAGGGTTCAATCAATAGATAATAATTGATTTTGGGAAAAGTGACGATTGATTGAACTAAATCGATATGTTCTTGTGGAGATTTACTTAATTCCGCTGAAAAAATATGTGCAATCTGGGAAATAATTTGTATGGCTACGATTTATAAGAATTCAAGGATTAGAAAATTGGTGTATTGAATTTTAGAGTGCGATCTTGGCTGGTATTTGCTGTTTTTTGGCTTAAACATTTGCATATTTGATCCTGAATTCAATGAAGAATAATTGAACTTTCTTATAAACGAATTGTCCATATTTAGGTTATCAGGAAAAGTGGCCTTGGTCACTGGCGGAGCAGTGATGTGCAAGACAACCTCGGCCAACATCTTTGCGACGCCCTCGGTGGTTGTCCCAATATTTGTTTCTTCCATTGTGATGTGACCATCGAGGGCGATTTTATCCGAGCAGTGGACTTTACGGTTAGTAAATTTGGCACTCTTGATATCACGGTCAACAATGCCGGGGTGGCAGGACGAAGGAGTACCTTGTAGCGATATTCTAAAGGCTGAAGTATCTGAATTCGAAAAAGTATTCAATATAAACGTGAAGGGAGTGTTCATAGGAATGGAACAAGCAGCCAGAATAATGATTCCTTAAAAAAAAAAGGTTCAATAATTTCTCTTTGCAGCATAGCAGGAGCCATGGCAGGTCTAGCTCCCCATGCCTAAACTGGTTCAAAGCATGCCGTGTTGGGGTTGACTAAAAACATGGCAGCCGAGCTCGGATCGTACGGATAAGAGTGAACTGTGTTTCTCCTTATGCTATTCTAACCTCCATGGCGCTTGCTCACCTGCCCGAGATGGAGAAAACCGACGACATAATCGAAAGTTTTCAATCCTTTACGATGAAGAATGCTAACTTGCAGGGTGTTGAGACAACGGTTGATGATGTTGTGAATGCTATTCTGTTCTTGGCAAGCGACGAATCCCGGGGTATAAGCGGGGCCAACATCATGGTCGACGGGGGCTTCACTACGGTAATCATTCTATGCGAGTCTTTAGATGATGATAATTACATTATCCATGTTTATTTTTGTAACATATTGGAATATTATGTACCTACATAGACAGATCAATGGAGCTTGTGTTATCTATGCAACTGTAATTTGACTTTGTTCCTGATTTAGAAGCTTGGTAGTTGACCTGATCAGCCAAATGTTGCTGCTGGTGAATATATTCAGCTAGTTAGATGGCTAAGAGTAGAAATAGAGAAGCCTTTTATGGGTACACTGTAAAAAGCCAATTTAGGAGGAAAATAGATTTAAGATGAAGATTAGAATCTTGATTGGTAGCCATTGATGACTTTTCTGCAGCTCTAGACCATACTTGAGATGCTCTTCTTTGTTGAATTCGGCTGTCTATTTATTTTAGGGTAATTATCAAAACTCTCCCAACATAGACTTTGCCAATCCAAATTGCTCCAAAATTCGATGGTTATTGTTCGTTCAGGTCAGGACTCAGGATGTTGTTAAAAGAATATTTCGGGTCGGTTTTTAATTTTAAAGTCGATATTATTTTCACATTTTTTCAAATCATTTGGATAAATTTTAGGAACGAAACAAGAAATTTGGTGAGATCGGATGATGGAAATTGCAAATTATCGAGCAAAAGAACAAATGGTGATCACAAACATTGATGTTTGACGTGTTTATTTGCATATGCTCATTTTTTATTTTTGAGTTGCATAATTTTTCTATTATATTTTTGGAATATTTTATTTACTAAGTTAATATCATTTTTATATTTATATGAAATACGAAGTTGCCGCAAAATCAGCCTTTATTTTTTTGTAAACTCTTGTTATTTGATTATAATCGAGGAAATTTAATTTTATGAGATTTAGCTAGATTGGAAAATAATCATAAAAATCTCATAATTATTATGATTATTTTGTTTATCATGTTATTTTATCATCTTCTAAGTTAAGATAGTTAACGTTTTAAACAATGAATTTTATAATAAATATAATAATTATTTTTTTATAATTTAGTGATTTAATTATATTTTAAAAATTTTATAATCTTTACCAAATGGCGAAATCTCTCGCCCCAGAATCTCACACCTCGGCCCGACAGCATGTGAGGGGGTTAATCACGGTGACTCAACGGCCTAGAAATACGAGGTCTTAACATGATGTCCTAAGGAGCTACCCCAACATTGGGGTAACAACTCTCACACTAGGACAGCGCAGACGTCGAACCTAGGCTCTTTATACTAAATCTACCATCTCTGAGCCAACTGAGTTATGCCCTAGGCTCTTTATCATCTCCCATATCGGTGTGTCTATGTTAGAAATCTCACAAAAAATTGATTTTCCATGCACATTATAAGTATACCAACGAAATTCGTCATTGTATTTTAAGCTTCATAATACGTTTATATTTCGTAAATGATTGTTTCTCAAAATAATTTTTAAATAAATTCGATATACAACGTGGATACTTTTTTTCTTGTTATCGTTCGATTCTTAATATTAAAAATGATCTACGCTTGTTGAATGATAATTCATACTCGTTATCTAAAGTATTCCAAAATAAATTTAAATAGCAAAGTTCTATTCGCTTGAATATCTTCTTTTACGAACATGACTTCAAAACTTCTTTCTCATCTTACACAGATTACATGAACTCCCAATAGTTAACCAGATAGATCGATAAGTCGAGCATTCTCAACCCACCAACTCAAAACGGCGGTTTAGTTTTCAACACATGCGTGTAATTCGCAAAAGACGATGTTTATGGACGATCAACGAGTTTAAATGCTACATGGTTAATCCATTGCGCGTAATTTGATTAAATTATTTTTAAAATACATTTATTTTTACAAGTGTAAATTATTTAAAATTCATATTAATTAAATATATCTAATAATAGCACATGTGCTTGAGGGACCAATTTGAATTTGGTCCCCTCCTAAATTATGTATGAACAAATATAAATATTTAATGACACATAGCTTTATTGTCCTTCCCATGAATAATATTAACTTTTTATATAATATTAAATTAATTATATTTCTATAAAGTAGAGATTGACATTCATTTTTGTCAATCGAATAATGTCGGGACATATGTTTGCTACTCGAAATAAATATCGAAAATAAAATAAAAAATTATAAAAATATGTTTATTTTATTTGAATTTAATATTTTCAAATAAATCGTAAAAATTAATTAATTTTTAAAATAATAAACATATGCGTTGAATTATTATTAATTCAGGTGTTGAACTAATAATAAACATAGGCATAGTTGCAAATAATTTATTAATTTTTAATAATATTAAAATAAATCTAAAAGAAGAAGACTGAAGCCTGAAGTGGACGTTGTCTGCGCAGAGGACAAAGAGAGTATCTCCTTTCAATATATACAATCATCGACTCCACCCATCATACCCCAACCCATTTTTTATTTATTAAAATTAATTTTATTTTTATACATAAATAGTAAAATAAAAATGAAATAGAACATCAATGTAACGATATTTGGTCGATTCTATTAATTATACGAGCACTATATTTATCGGTTTTGGTCATAGCCCGCACGATATCTATCATCGAACTCTACTCTCTCGCAATGTGAGGTAGATATGTACAACAGAGGTTATCGCGTTATTATTAACACGTCGCTTTTAAAAAACGATAATAATGGGCATATAAAAGATAATTAATTAATATCCTTCCAAATTAATAATAAAATTGATAAATAAATATTTATTATGTAAATTCATGTTTCGTACACAAATTATAATAAATTAGAAAAAATTACACGAAATCATGATTAGTTACCAAATTAATTTTAATCACGATTATTAAAATTAATTTTATTTTTTCGTACACAAATTAAACGCGCAACCAACAAAGGCCTCAAAGGGAGGACGATTATTGTCCCTTCGCTCTCTATTCTCGAAGAAACGATCTTCAAATGAATTCCGAGAATTCTTTCGAACTTAAACGTTTTCATGTTCAAAATAAAATACGATTAATGGTAAATTATTTCTATTCTTATAGCGATTAACTAGCTATACGTAATGCAAGGTCATTAGATAAGATGGCGACGACGAGTAACAAAAATAGTGTTAATATCGCGAAAATAAGAATATTAGTAATTAAAATTAAAACAAAAAATATGAGATTTATCGATGATATGTTCTTGAACAAATCTTTCCAATTTGAGAAGAGAGAGAAAGTGAATAGCGAAAGTGTTTGAGGAGAGAGAAAAGACATACTTTTCCAAAAAACGACAGCTCAAGAAAGCTATTTTTCAAAAAGCAATCCCTCCAACAATCTTCCATGATTGGTGACTCTAATGAATTAGTCCACGGGAGATTAATGATGAACTATGAACTCAAGACTAATTTTCGAGCAAAATGTTTTTTATATGTATACCTTCTTAATTAAATTTACGCGCATTTTAATATTCAATTGTCGCAAAGTTACGATCAAACGAGCACATCGTGAAATTTTTTAATTGTTTAGGTTCGTGACGTTGTCGTACATTATAAATATATAGTTATTTTTGGGACTACCGTTATTATTGAAAAATAATACGAATTTCGATCATGATAGCATGAAAATTTATAATAATCGTTTGTGGATTACTTTTCAAAATCAAGATAAAAACAATATACTATTGCGAAATGAATAAGTGGAGTAAAATGGTAACAAATATTTTAAACTATACACTTTTCAATAATTTAACAAATAAATTCTCGAGTTTAAAATTTGATAAAACAAATCTTGGCTGGTTCCTGCTACTAGGGTGGGCATCGGGTGTTATCAGATCAACAATTTTAATCTGATCGGATTCAGATGCTTGTGCCATCCGAATCCGAATTCGATCTGAATCCGATTAAAGAAATCGGATCGGATCGGATTGGATTTTTAAAAATATGTAATTCAAAAATTTCCAGTTCTCTGTCGATTCTTCCTTTATTCTTCGTCGTTTTTAACGAATCTACTCATTTATAATTACAATTACAGAAATAATTTACAAATCCAAAATCAAATCTCCATACCTATTTATATCTTTGTTTCTGTTCTTTGCAGCCGTCGTTGGAGGGAAACTCGGAGTCTAGGAGCAGAGGGCAGGCGAGGCAGATCGGCTTCGTCGTCAGAGTAGCGGAGTCGAGAAATTGGGACGAGTGATTTTCAGATTCCAAAATCGGAGTCGGGGATGCTGAATGATTTATGGTTTCGAATTTCGACTTTCAGCCGATTTGAATTAAGCAATCTGACTTTCGGATTTGATCGGATTGACTGTCGGATCTGGCTTCGAATCCGATTTGAAATTACATTGTTTTATATGGTTCTATTAATCTTAAAATTTATAAATAATAAAAATATTTAAAAAGAAAATCATAGTGAAGAACAAAAATAATAACATAATATTTAAATAAATAAAAATTAAGGTTTAAAAATTACTTTATTTTAATTTAATTATTAAGGTTATGATTACCAATATTATTCCAAACATTGATGTGGTAATTTGTTATTTAATAAATAAAAAAATCAGATTTATTTATTTTAAATAAAATAAAAGAGGTTAATTATTTTAAGAGAGAGGGTGGAGCTTGATTGGAGAGCCATTGACTCTACCACAAAAGCCTAGGCCAAGAAACTGAGAGCAAACGCTCCGCAATCAACGCGTGTCCTCACTCTCCAATCAGTGATTAAACTGTGTCGTACGCCACGCGGGGCCCACCACTGATCAGGACATCGTAAGAGCACGCGGTAAAAGTGAGTGTGGGATAAAAAGTTGTATTTCACTGGTCTGGGAAGAGAGGAAGGAGCAGAGGAAAAAGAAAGCTTTAATGGAGTTTTTTTGGTTTTGGAGGAAGTGAACGTGCATCGCTATTTCAAGGATTTAATGTTTTTAGATCTCTGCCGAGCGCAGAGGCAGATTCAGACCCCCTCTCTCTCTAACTTTCTCTCTCTAATTATCGATTCCCCGCTGCGATTTGAAGTTCAAAGGAGAGAGAAGTGAGAATAATGGAAATCTAGAGAGAGAGACAGCTCAGAACCCGAGAAGCAATAACAGCAGAGAAGCAAGGCAAGGATAGTTCTTCAGTTTCTTCTTCTTCTTCGTTTGGCTATGGCGTAAGAAAAAAGGGAGGGTTTTGGCTTTTGCAGTAAAGTTTGACTGTCATTGTTACAGTGGTTGAAGAAGATCAGCTGGGATTTCATGGTAAGTCTGCACTTTTTGATTCAGAAAACTGAGTTTAGTTCTAGATTTTCTTTCTTCTTTTTTGTTTCTGCGACGTTTGCGCTTCATGTTTTCTTCGTACAGCCATGGCTTTTAAGCTCCTCTCGCTCTCTCTAGGTTTCTCTGGTTCACTTCTTTATCATAAGGCACACGGGAATACTACATGAGTGACCCAACTTTTCTTCTTCTTTACACATTTATCTTCTTGGGTTTTGCAGGTTAAGGGAGGAGATAGAGAGAGAAAGAGTAAAATAGTCCCAGTTTCGCCAAATCAATACACCAAACGAAGATTTTAAAAACAGTTTCTTGACTCCAATGGATTCATGCGAAGCAACAAGAATAGTTTTCTCTCGAATCCAAAGTTTGGATTCAGAAAACGCTTCGAAAATCATGGGGCTTCTTCTTATTCAAGACCATGGCGAGAAGGAAATGATCAGATTAGCTTTTGGACCTGAAACTCTCGTTCATTCTGTGATCTTGAAAGCTCGAAAAGATTTGGGTTTAATGGCGAACTCACCTTCTACGCCTTCAACTCCTTCATCTCCTTCACCGTTTCTCCCCAGTAACCCTGTAAGTATTTCAAGACAGAATTCATCTTCTAGGTTAGGGATCAATTTTCCTCCGTCGATTACCATTCCCAGCCCGTCGTCGTCCAGCTCCGCCACGTGGACGGCTTTCTCCGAGCTTCAAAACCCCGAGGATTCATGTTCTCCCATGGATTCTTCATCTTTACCCTTTTTCAGCTCCAACGGAACGGACGTAATCGATGAGTTTCAGCTCCAAGACCAGCTCTCTTTCCTCAACGATGGATCTCCGACTCTTGTCACCAAAAGTCCAGATTTGTTTTACCCAAAGTCTTTATCATCTAGTCCGACAAGTGAAGCAGTTAGCGAAGCCATGCTCGGCGCCGGTGCCGGCTGGGGAGGGGCGGCTCTCCACCGCCGGAGTTGCTCCGTCAATGACGCGTGTATGACGTCAGAAGATCTTAACTCTGTGCTTGGATGGAAGCCATGTTTGTACTACGCAAGAGGGTTCTGCAAAAATGGGAGCAGTTGCAGATTTCTTCATGTGGGTGCTGGAGAGAGCGGTCTAGTTAGCTCGGACATGGCCGCCATTGTTGGTTCACCCAAGATGGAAGCAGTGGACCATGAAATCTTCAGATCTAAGCCTGCTCAGCAACAAAGGCAAGCTACTGCTTCTCAACTAATGGCTTCCACTAATTCTCTCCCATTTTCATCTCAGTGCATGAATTATCTTCTTCAGCAGAACCAAACCGAGACTCAAAGGTTGATATACTCTCGAAGATTTCACTTTTTTTAGTTCAACGTTGTAGTTGACTTCATGTTTGTCGGATTGAACGCAGAGTTGCGTTGATGCACGGCGATGACGCGCAGAAATTCGGGCGAGCTCGGCTTGAAAGAAACGATTTCTTGGTGGTGAATCCTGCGTCGAGGCAGATCTACTTGACTTTCCCCGCTGATAGTACGTTTAGAGAAGAAGATGTTTCGAATTATTTCAGGTAATTTTGTGTTTTTTAACGTTGTTTCTCGTGGTTTGGATCCTGGGTTGGTTTTTGAACTGTTTTTTTTTTCTCTTTTTGAAAAAAAATGAAGCATTTATGGACCTGTTCAAGACGTGAGAATCCCTTACCAACAGAAGAGAATGTTTGGATTCGTTACTTTTGTTTATCCTGAAACCGTGAAGCTCATTCTGGCCAAAGGAAACCCTCATTTCGTCTGCGATGCTAGGGTTCTTGTTAAGCCTTACAAAGAGAAGGGCAAGGTCCCGGACAAGTTCAGGCACTCTCTCTCTCCTCTCTCTCTCCTCTCTCTCTCTCTAGAGCTCGTTTTCCTCATCTACTTAATGGTCAATTCTGGTCTTGGATATGCAGGAAGCAACAGCAGCTGATGGAGAGGGGCGATTTCTCTCCGACCAGCCTAGACTCGAGAGACCCTTTCGATCTTCAGCTTGGTATGTTTAAAAAACTGTTTTTTGTGTAAATCTTGTTTTGAAAACTGAAATTCTGGGTGTTTTTTTTGTAACGATTTTGTGTTTTCGATTGGGTATTAGGAGCTCGGATGTTTTATAACACTCAAGAAATGCTGTGGAGGAAGAAAATCGAGGAGCAAGCGGATTTACAACAAGCTCTCGAGCTTCAAACGAGACGATTAATGAGTTTACAGCTTCTCGACGCGAAGAAGAATCACCACCATCATCGTGCTCTTTCGACCGGAAGTCCGATTCCTTCTCCGACTCAATCGTTCGGCCAAACTCTACCCTTTCCGCCAATTATTAGCACCAGCCCTGACCTTAACGGATTCGGTAATTTCTCCGTTTTTCCTCCTGATTACAAGATCTTTTCGATAATGCTAATTTATATCGTTCTTCATGACAGATAATGGATCTGCTGGCCATCTGCCCCCGGTTGCAGTTGGTCGTTCTGTCGATCCAATTGCGAATAATATCGAAATATCTTCGAACTACGCAAATGGTAACTGCAATAAGGACAATACAGAAAGGTGTTACATTTTTTCGTAAGTAATTTCGAATTTTATTCTGCTGGTACGTGTTTTCCTGATTTAAGGTTCGATAATTTGCAGTTTGGAGCATAATCTACCCGACAGTCCGTTTGCGTCTCCCACCAAGGCCGGAGGATTTGTTTCAAGCTTCTTGACTCATTCTAGCGAGGCTATTGGCTTGTCGGACAAAACCAGTAACAATAATAATTTGCCGAATTCATCGGACATGGCTTCGATCAAATCGTATAATTGCCAAATGCCAAGGTTTGCTTCTAATCACATCCACAATCATTAAAACCCAAACATCTCTTAGTTTTTATCGAATTTCTTCCTTTCGACAGGTTTTCCTCAGCCATAGGCTCTGGCGGACCAACCTGCCCGGTCGGAATTTAGCTCAGGTAACGGCATCGTCCAAAGGAACTAGCTTTGGATACCCTTTTGTTTTACATTTAAGGGTTCTTTTTCATCGCCTTCTGCAGGACGAATGAAAAGTCTGTATAAGAAAACAAAGGAAAATATGTAGAGAGTCAGCTCCATTATCGCCATTAGAGCCACCTCCATTATCAAGCTCAATACTGCTACACCAAAAAAAAAAGGAAAAGGCATTTATTCTCTGCTGCTACTGCTGTTGTATTTGTAATTGTACTGTCCTGAGGCTAAAAGAACAGGAAGAACAAAAAAGGACAGAAAGAAGAAGAAGATTCACTCACAGTCGAATTTAGTTGTAAATTTGTAATCCTCGTGGCACTGTAATTTTCTCTACCTCCCAATGATTCACTGGGGGAGAGTTTGTTAACAATATTATCAGAATCCCAGCTTTTTCTTTTTCTGGTTTTTCGAGCTCTGTGACTATGGCGGAAAGTAGGGCCTCGTTGCAGGCAAAGGGAGTCACATGGTGAGTAGGGCCTACTCATTTACGTCCATGACAGGGGGGCGATGGGTCCTACCAGACGACACAGACTCTCTCTCCTCCGTGTGATCGATTCCAGTATCTGGTGTCCTAAATCTTAGTATTTTTGAGAGAAAATGAGAGTGGATTCTCAGCTCTATGAGCTCTTCTCCTTCATCTGTAGACTGCGGAGGTTGATGTTTGTACACGTGGCATTATTTGCACGCTTGCTAATCTTGGTTTTTCGGAGGAAATGATGAGTTAATTTGAAAACGTTGATGGGTCAAATGATTTGGTTTTGGGTAAGTTTGAAATACTTAGCCCTGCCAAGGAGAGGTCAGAGGACGGCAAAAACTGATTATAAATCTTAATTTTTAAAAATTATAATTGAAAATCAGAGCTTTAATTTAATTTTTAATAAATAAATTAATATATTTTATTATTAAATTTTAAAAATAAAAAATAATTATTAATAAGACGAGACTAGAACCGGACCAAAATATAGGTATTGGTTCGGTCCATCATGATTTGTCTCAATAACAAAATAAAACAACTTTAAAATAATATACAAGTTTAGTTTAAATTTTTTTGAATTTTCTAATAAAATATATTTTTAATCAATTATTTTATTATTTAAAATAAAAATTATTCAAATTTTGATATATTTTAAAACTTTTTCCTATATTATTATAATTATATAATAAAAAATTTAATTTATTTCAATAATATTACCTTCATTTCTAGATTCATTTTGTGAATAGAACCAAATGAGAACCGTAAAATTTGAACTTGCAATTCAGGTCTTAACGTTTATAATCACTAACAGTTTAAAACTAAAGCTCTTTTTCGACGTATCAAATTTGACGCGTCACTCGTCTAATTTCTTAGCTACGATCTTGCCAAAAGCTTCTGTCCCGACCGGAGTCGTTTGAATCTGGATAAACAATGAGGTCGGGGAAGAAGGGCAGAGGTCTTTTTATTCATAATCAAGATTAAATTCATAAAAATCTGAACTTTCTTTAAGGTCAACAACGTGCTGCTTGTTTTCTTTCAGTGTTGAAAGAAAAGTATTTTTGCAAATTCTTAACACAGTCTAAGCAGCTTCCACATTCCTGATCACAGTTTGTTGGATTAACAACGAGGTTTCTCATAGTTCATCCTGTCCTGTAATTCCACGTGTCTATCTCTGTGCATTTTGCATTGTTTTTGTCATTCAAAATTTGATTATTTGATTCTATGATGTGAAGAGGATGCTTGTTTTTGGCTGCAGTTTCGTTTGACTCTGTCGAAGCAAAGTTCTTTATCGTTCTGATTTTTTTACCACTGACTTGTGTGTATTCAGCTTGGTGAAGGATCCAGTAAGATGCCCGAGATATCACTCGATACGGACGGCCTTACCATGGGCGCTAAGAATGACATAAAAGGTAGAGTTTTAAGCTTTGGGGACAAAGATGACACTGAATTTACATTGACAAGTTCATTGAGTGATCAGGAGTGAGATTCAATTAGATTCCTCTTTGGGTTCCTCTTTGGTCATTCTTAACTCAAAATTATTCACTTACGCTCGTCAGGTGCTCGATGATTTGCCTGAGAGAATGTTTGTTGAATTGGGCCCATCTATAGCAAGATTTACGGATCTTGCAAAAGAAACTCTCGAGCCATCCTGTTCCTCTATTTATCTTCTTGATAAAAGAAGATATACACACCGGAGGTTTCCCAATGCCGGCTTTTTAAACACCAATGGCTATAAATATAACCTGATTATTTATTTTTTTTGCATTATGATCTGAAGGCTTTAATCAGAGTTTATAAAGCACATTATGCAGTTCTAATTTGAAAATTTATATTTATTTTACACCTTTTTTCAATAACATGTAAATCAGTAGCTTAGATAATGTTCAGGCTTGTAAGCTTTAACTATGAGTAAGGCATTGTTGCCTTTTGAAATATTCTGTGGCCTGGAGCAAGTATTGCCAAAGGGTCATGAGTAGATTTTCTCTGAACAAACTCTTCCCACTTTGAGCCAAAGTGGGCCCTCCACTCTTCCCTTGTTGTATAGTGGGGCAAGTACTGTTTCATCCCTAAGTTGGCTTTTTCACAGAAGTCTATAATTCTTCTATTCTGAGTTAATATGTAGTCTAAGCCACCATTTCCAGTGGAAGAGGGAGCTGCAGAGGCGAGAAATGCGACCAAGTAGAAGATTGTTTCATCTGGAATCACAACAGAAGTTCTATTGTCCCACCTGAAATAAGAAATTAACCATTTCAAACTTGAAATCTGTTATGACTCCCATCTCACACTTCACCGGGGACGCTTCACTCGGCCTTCTTTTCATGTCAGAACCCTCGAGCCGAGCAGTCGTAGCATGGAGGAGGGTGTTGACCGAAAAACAAGGCCTAGTGAAGTACGGAGAATCTACAGAATTAGTGAAGTGAATGCATACTTTGACTTGTGAATTGGGTAGATGAGAATGGGACCATTGCTAGTTTCAGTGAGGATATTTCCAAAGACCCCTTCTGCAAATTTTTGAATCTTGCTTTTCGGAATCAGAAGATTTAACCATGGATGTGGAACTTCCCACAACCCTTTTGATCTTAATTCAACTTCTGATGCATGAACTCTGTCTAGAAAATCTACATACGAAACTTCTGACATGAAAAGTGTCGACGGGATATAGCTTAACTGAGACAGCAGGCTCTTAATCTCCTGCATGATGATATATTTATTTTACCATGTAGTTTCATTTTTGCAAAGTATAAGAGAATTTTTGCTCCTCAATCTAGTTCTAACCTTCTCTTCTCTCTTATCTTCATCCAAGTTGAAGTATTTTGCCATTTCTAAGCAGAAGAGAGTTCTTCCATCTGATTGAAACTGGCTTGCTTGTACAGGGTCGTGTGGATTAAATGATGATCTCCAGTTATTTAGCAGCCCGGTTCTGTTGATTATCACGAATCCTTCAACGTAATCGAAGGTATTTGCAGCAGATATCAAATGCTCTTGGTCTTTGGAGAAAGTTTTGAAATCTGTATACAACACTCTGATCCATTTCACCTATGCAACGTTGAAGAAATATAATAGCTAGTTTAGCAACATTTTTTTTGGAAGTTTCTTTATCTGAATGGACAACTTTCCTTACCATTTCAGGTGCTGGTTCTAAGACAATTTGTGCTCGAGTAATGATTCCAAACTGACCAAGTCCACCAAGAACGCTATGAAAGAGGGTCCTATTCTGCTCCTCTGAACAGCTGAGCACTTCCCCTTTTCCTGCATTAAGCCTCAGTTCATTTGTCTGAGATTTTACGTAGAAATATGTTAAGCTTCAGTGGAAGCTTCTTTTTCAGGGGGAATGCAAACCTGTCACGACCTCCATTTGGTAAACATTGCTGATCTGTGGACCATGTTTAAATGTTTGTCCACTTATTCCAGCATTGGATAAAGTCCCACCAACAGTTAAATGAAGGTAATCTGTCCATGATTTCGGAGCCAACCCATATTTCAAGGTCTCATGCAAGATATTTATCCACAATTCACCTCCAGAGACATCAACATAAGGTGAGGTTCCCATGTGAACCTCCATTGGAGGGAACCGGAGAGTTTCCATACTTATCACAACTCCTTGGTCGGCTTGAGACTGACCTTGAAGTGAGTGGCCATGGCCTCTTGCTGCAACTGTGAGCTCTGACTGAGGACCCCTCTTCCAAATATGCTTCAGAGTTGTGGCTATGTCAGCAACTGATTTTGGGTGGAGCACCGCCATTGGCTGGTAGCTGAATCTGTTGCCAAAATCCTTCATTGCATTATCGACTTTCTCGAATTCGAAATGGCCATCGAGAGGAAGGGCCTTTAATGAAGAAGTGCTGCTGGAGAGAAAAGAGTTCATTCCTACTATAACACAACTTGTAAACGAAAGCAAGATGATTCTTAGGAAGACAGGACCAATTTTCAGGTATTTCATTTCTCTCTTGAACTAAGTTCTAAATCTAGAGAGAGATAGAAAGGATTGATAGTGCACATGCAGGGGACGTTAGAATTAAGAGTTAGAGGGAGGATTTAAAGGGGAAGGAAGATTCTGATTTTAGGTGGTTTAGTCAAACTCACGTATGAAGACTGTTTACTTGAGTGGAAGTGTATATGGATTTTGTTCATTTATAATATAAGCTGTAGGCATATTCCAAGTTGATGATGAAAGGCAGTAGGAATTACGGGCGGGCACAGACTGGTCCGACTTGGTTTTATCTCAAAATATAGCCAAAAATTGGAAATCATATTTCTAGATTTTTAGAATCAGAACCAGAACCAACGATTTCGGTTCTGTTCCGATTTTAACTCGAGTTTACCCAATTGAATCAAATATAATAAAAATACACAGTGAGACATCAATGGCGAGTTTGTTCTCTTTTGAATCCGGCTTATCTGTCTCAAATTGAATGTCCATTTCAAAAGAATACATGAATGGCACAATGAGTCACAAATAGGGTCCATGATGGTGATAGCATCAAGAAAGGTCTTATTGTATATTGAACACAAAAACGTAACAAAAATACACACCAAGAGACTCTTTTGGATGGCTTTGACACATGAGTTCTTCGCTACAATCCGACATGGGAGCATGTATGAAATGGGAGTAGAAATGGGGAGACTTTAAGTCTCGTATGTTCCTATAAATACACACAAAGTCACATTGTCTATTGTTTTTAAACAAACGTGGTTATAATTTGGTAGAAGAATAGAATTGAATTTCCACTTATGTGAAGATTAGTGTGAAACCTGTTAGAATCTTAGCTCCCCTTCTGCACGTGAGTCTTGGTCTTGGACAAACGACTTGTCATCTGGTATGCACCGAAGAAAAAACGACGTGTTTTTTTATGATCTGTCTCTTTCTTTTCCGGTAAATGGGTCCAATAATGCTCTGTATTTTCTTGCCCACATGATTGTGTGTTAATATGGTTTGAACGAGTCAAATATGTTTGAAAGTTGAATATTTCAACAGGGTTTTCTCAGAATTGGTTGATTTTTTATTTTTATTTTTTAATTTTGAAAGCGATTTGTGGTGTCGTGATTGAGTGGTGGTGATGGAAGGCACTTATAGCAAAGCTAAAGTTGGTCAGGAACATGCGTGTGATTCCCGACCCGACAGATTTGGTCCCAAAACAGAGTCCAAGATGCAACTTTGGAAGTCATTTTCTTTTGTTGATTCCCACTATTCTTGTTCTTAATGGATCTCTCTAAATAGTCACTTCAATCCGTCTCGGTTGTTAGTGTTCTTGGGGGTCAAGTTGGTGTTTTGCTCGTGTTCCGAGTTTGTTTTAGTTAGAATTCACGTAAATATTTGTTTCAATGGATCGATTGATTTCATGAAATTGAAATATTTCGAACTATTAAAATTTAATTTTTTTTTTTCAAATTGTGGCTTAGATTCGAACTAAAACCGATTGAATAACTTGTTCGAAATTCAAGTCAGTTTCGATTTGAGTATGCATATATATTTGGGGGTCCATTTCAGCTCTGAGTCCTCCAAAGTTTACTGATCGATCTGCATCAAAAATAGTAAAATTTAGCACGAGAGATTTGTCTAATTCATAAACACGATTTGGAAGACAAAAAATGGATGTTAGAACCCCTTAAAATTGAAATCCAACGCAGAAAGAAGAAGGCAGACAGACAAGAATCCCTCGCGAGTCGTACGAAATAGCATTTGTTGACTTAATTAATGATAGTAGGTGATCTAAAAATCAAAACCAGCCAGGCATGGCCCAGTGGAAAATCCCATTATGAAAGAAAACTAACACATCTACTGAATCTCTCTTTCTCTCTCTCTCGCCGTCAGAGCCTGGGAAATGGGGATGGTGGAGGTGCTCTGTCTACCTGTGATTGTACTCAGCCTTCTGCTTGGATTTGGGTGTTACTATCTGGGGAAGGCCAAAGACAGGGACGGCGTCGGCACCGATTTCCAAGCGTCCGATGTACTTACGCCGCCGCCTCCGCCGCCGTGTGGGGCTGGATCTTGCGGATCTTCTTACCCATTTCTCACTTTCAAAGCAGATGCAATCTCCGGTATTTAAGGAGTGTTTTTTTTGCTCACTATTTTCTAGTTCCTACGAGAAGGTTAGTGCCTACTGCCTAGCGGGCGGGGACTGAGCGTTTGTTAATTTCTGACGGAATAATACTACTTTTTCACTTCTTATCCATCACCCACGAGAACCACGCACTTATTGGAGGACGCCAAATAATGTTCCATCATCCATGTGCTTACAAATTTTAAGAGAATAAATCTAATATTACAAGTAATTTTTCATAAAAGTGATCGAGGTTGATTTAGCAGCGGCAATCGAGCCGGCTCGAGCCCAGGACGGCCGGCTCGTCGAGCCTGCCGAGCCAAACCAATAGAGTCTTTCAAGTCTGTCGAGACAGTTCTTGGTTTTTTAAAAATAATTATTCTCTTTATTTGATCTTGGTTTTTTTGTTAAATATGTTAAAAATAATGAAAATAGATTTAATTAATTTTCCTAATATATTATTTTTTACATTTATTTCTGCTTAGAATTCTCAACTCTTTACTTCCATAGTAGATTTCCCATTATATTTGGAGGGATAAAATACAAAATAACTCAATGAAACAAATAGTTAATATATAAAATCAAAATTAAAATATTTAAAAGTATTTATAATTTAAACAGACAAGAGCGATTTGATCAAAACTAGACCGATAAGAACCATTTTTTACTCAAACAGACTAAAAATTAAATTATTTCATATTAGACATATGAGAACCAGACCAAAGTTGTCGGTCTTGTTTCGTGATCCGGGTCACTTCAGCTCACTCCTAAATTCCATAAATCCTGAAAACCCTAACGCACATGAATATACAGAATAGTTGAAATGGAATTCAATGATTGACATCCATTTTACATTTCCGCAGCCAAAGAACAGCCATAGATCAATCCAAAATGTTGTCATATACACACAAATCACAGCTTTTCAAATGAATATGTTTCAACAATATCCCTAATTCACTAATAATCACCGTACCCATACATACATACATATATATATCATACGCTTGGTTAACGATCGGGATAAAGCAAACAGCCAAGAACAAACAGGGCCCCTTTCAGCTCATATTCCGGTCCAGATCTCTGGCTCATAATAGTTGACTAGATAAAGAAATCAGCTGTGGAATGATGCAAACTAAAGTATCTCAGAAGGGTGCTCATCCTCCATGGTAGGCGGAGATAAAGGCGGAACAGCCTCGTATAAATCCGAATTTGGAACATCTAACACCTTTCTGCCCGATACGTGCACGCCCACTTTACCGAATTTCCTCGAGGGTAGAGATTCGGAAGCAATAGCTTTTGACGAGTTACTGCTCGTGATGGAAGATAAAAATTTCTCCTTTGAAAGAGTTTGAGACGCTGATGCTACCACCGAGCTGAAAACGCCCGACTCCCTCAATCCCTCTATAATCACCTGAACCAAATCACAGAATTGGTTTTTTTTTTAATTCTATGCAAAAGCTATTGCCAAATGAATTGAATAATTATTTGAAAATGGGTAAAGCTTTAGAAAGATGGACTGAAACCGTCACTATAGTCTGTTTTCATTTTCAATAGATCATTAGGATCCTTTCAGATCCAATCATTATAAAAATGGGACGATTTCTTCGTCTTTTTCATATATTTAAGAAGTTTAAGATGACCGTTACCATGGGTGCATATATGCGCGTTAGGATGCCTTTCCTCAGCAGTTTGATTTTCAACTCCTTGTCACCCCAGACTACGTGTTCGTGATACCTGTAAAGAAACAAAGAACATAAGTAAAAGAAGCATCAATTAAAACACCATAACCATGATTCAAAGTTTCTTTCAAGGTATTCCCAATATATTGTCGATGAACAGAAGGAGTGAACTTTTCCATCATTGGAAGAATTACCAGCTTAGCATTTCCTCTTCAGTTGCAGTAGAAGCGATGATGAATGCCTGCAGTCAATAATGTAGACAAAACTACACGTTAGAGATTTGAAGATTTTAAGCATTCATAGATGTAATTAGCATGTATATCGGGATGTCAATCAACAAGAGTCATGCGATTGACTCTAATCATTTGTAATTTCCATCAAATCTCATGACACAATTAACTATAATCAATGTAAGATTTATGCAAAATTAACAGCACTGAAACTCAATACAAGATCGGAGAGAGAATTAAACTCACAGTTCTATCAAAGTCCAACATGAAGCATCTTTTCACATCATCTTTGGTTGGCTTGCAACCGCATCGATCACGTCTAGAGGTCAAATCAGAAAACTTTGCATATGTGTAGTGCAAAATAGCAGCCTCTTCCAGTTTGATCTCACTATTAAACATTATAGGGGTATTTCATTATAGTAGATAAGGTACCAAGTAAAAAATAAATGTGTATAAACTCTACTGTATTCATACTTCGGTGTTTTCATGTAATTATGCCAACGGTGGGCACCATTAGGACGAAGATGATCTCGGAGTCGAGCAGCCGATTTCCCATTGCCATAGGTTAAGAAGTAATTTGGATTACCTCGAGTTGATTCTTTGTACATGCCAAAGTATGTATCTTTCGGAAGATGGTCATAGTTCTTCTTGAACATTGATACCTTAAAAGTGCATAAAAAAGTAAATCTAAAGTGTTCTATAAACAAAAATGAATCCCAACACGTAGAACACACATAAAACATTCAGATAATGACAAAGCATGAGTACAATCCAAACAATATCACCAAAATTTTCATTTAATAGTATAAATAATTGGAAAAAAAAGACGAGAAGCAATTTTCTAATGAGTAAATCTGAACTTTGTTCTCACTTTATTGTACAGCCTTGTCTCAAATAAGCACAACATGCCAAAGCCAATTTCTCCACCAAACAAAATCATATGCTATTTTTTATAAGAAATTTCTGTTACATGATTGAACTCTATCAAGATAAGAGAAGTTATAATATAAAAAAAAACAGTTAAAATGTCTTTTAAAACTACATCCTGCAGAACATCAGATTGCAGTAACAAGACTTCGTTACTGATTATGCTAATGCAAACTCATGAACAAAATTTCCAGACAAAATGAAATTTATGACAACAGATATGATAAGATATGTACAGCTCATAAGATCTCTTAAACCTCATAGCCAGTCAAAGCAATAAAATATAGAGGATGCTAAATAGGGAATCAACTTACTTCACTAAAAGGTTCCTTCACATCATCTCTTTCAACACTGCTCTCCTAAATACAATGTAAAATGCCATTAAAATCTGTTTAGAAGGTATGATGACTCACAAAAATGATAAGCAAATAAACAATATAAAATTTCCTTGATCACACATCTTTTATAACTACTTTAACTAAGTCACATGAAGTGAATTATTATAATAAACTCACATAATTTGGAAATATAACCATGTCAACATTTGAAGGAACATCAAGGAGCAACTGCCTCAAAGAGTACTCCCGCGCACCAGCTGGATGTATTAACTCATCAGTGTCAAGATGGATTATCCATTCCATGCCAGCATCCTAAGTTGACATGAAAGAGAAATTTTGTATATATATATTTTATATGTACAATTGAATACAAGTCTTTCATACCCTTGCCATAACAATAGCCATTTCCATATTGAGAGATTGTTTCACAAATAACTCATAGTTGCAAGGTTTGTAAAAGAAGCCAGAGAGCCACGTCTCATTCCAAATCCGACTGATGGTAGAGACACGATAAAACATGCAACAAGACAAAAAGTGCAAAAAAATGAGAGACGTAGATAAAAATGTGATGTAATAGCAATACAGTAATTAACTTTACAATGGTAAAACAAATGTAAGAAAAATAATCTAGAATAAGAAATCACATCATTTCTCTAGTCAAAATTCATTATAATATCATTGAAAACTGTTTGAAAACTTCAAACATTCAGTTGAGAGGCTGTATAGCCAACATCAGGACAGAAAAAAAACTAAACCAACAAACCTTTTAGCTTGCTGCTCCTCCAGCTCTTTTGTTCTGTAGATCAATTTCACTCCCTGAGAAAGCAATTTCAAATGTACGATTGAAATATTTTCACACCAAAAGTTAAATGGAATCACTCATTTACATAGTACAGGAAATGGGGCAGCTCAAGACAAAACGCTCAGAGAGAGACATTAAACTGAAGAAGATATAAACTTACAGAAATCGATTCCAGAACTTTTGTTACGTTAGGAGATGCAGCATTTCCTTCGACAAAAAGGAAGAAGTTTGTAACTCCTATAACCTTGTGATAAAACATCCAGGGTAAGATCTGCTCCAAGCCTGCTGATGTGCTCGTGGTAATGCAGATCTAAGTGTTCACAAGTTCAATTAACGAATGTTATTGCAATGAGGAATACAATTGAAGTGGTATAGAACATTTCAGTTGAATATGACTGTGAATCCATAGTGAACATGTACAATGAACTTGTTATCTAATTCAACACGTGCGCCTAATCTCACCTCAAAAACACCAAAGGAGAAAGGAAAATCAAATAGTAACCAGATAAAATATTGCTTGACCACTTTACAAACGTGCAAATCAAAGACCACTGCCAGATTACCAGGCTTCCCAGATTAAATACGCCATAAAATTTCAAAGATATAAAAGAAATGAACTAAAAAAAAGGTCAAACCAACAAATTGTCCCTGAGCCGTAATAGTACCAACAAATTACAGCGAGGGGCAAAACAAAATTAGATGAGACAGGTTGTAATTCGATAACTCTAATCGTGAAAAAAAAAATCTGAACTCCAGCATATAAATCAATCGATGAACATAACAGATCGATCTCAAATCACAAAGTACAAAGATCAAGATTCACGTAAATTAAAGGATTAAAACCGAATTTCAAATGCAGATATCCTTCGACCGTCTCAGCTATACTATAAAACTAACCTTCGGCTTCAAACTCGACAAAACATCAAACTTCCAGTCATTAATGTAAGGAAACGAAGGCGAAGCGCTACGACCAAGATTGACGCAGTTTGAAGGATTGGAATGATGAGAGACGGCAGATAGAGGCGATGATTCCATTCCAGGAAATTGATTGGAACCGGGCGGTGACCATCGCGTGGACGGGTCGGCTATTTCACCGCGCCACTGGAGAACGAAAGCCAGAGACGCAAGAGTAAGAGGAAGAACAGTGAGAAGCAAGAGAAGCTTCGAAGTGAAGGATTGGGAAGAACCGGAGGACGGAGGTTGGGACCGGAAAGGAGTCTGGAGGTGATGGTGGTTGGGCATGGCGGAGAGAGAGAGAGAGAGAGAGGGAATCCGCTAAGCTTCTCTCTGAGGTTTTTTGAAAAGCTCGGTTTAGTGATTCAATCGTAACACCCGACGTTGTGTATTTACGATAGTATCCCTGAGAAATATGATGGTCAACAAAACTCTTCTTATTTTGTTTAGTAATTTCCTTCGAGGGCAAGTTATTCATTGAGGTTATTAATTAATAATTTTCGATAAATTATTAATTAATTAATAATTTTGAGGTTATTAATTATTAATTAATAATTAATATTAAATCGATGTACTCTAAACCGGCAAAACTGAGGCCCAATTCGATAAACCCAAAAAACGAAAACCAAACCGATGGAATTAAATCGAAATTGCATCGCGGAAAACCGAAGTTATTGAAAGTTCGGGTTTCTTTTCTCACTTAATCTCTAATTCTCCAATCCCGTCGCCCAACCAAACGATACAGTTCTCGTTATCTGGGATGAAAAAATAGTGGTTCTTGAGGGCTCGCGGACGCCGGAAAATTAGGTAAGCACTATTTGATTGTTGATTTCGTTTTTTTGTTGTTTGGAATTTGCTAATGCTTTAAAGCAATGGATTCTCGCGTTATGAAATATTGGGTAGTTTTAATATTTCAATTTGAAATCTTCGTTTTTTTCTGCCTCTTATTCTGGAAGATGTCTGTTTAAAATCGTGAGCTCGATAATATGCTGATTAACGTTTAGTGTTTTCTCGAAATCGTATGCGTTTCGAAAAGTTTAATCTTGGGTTACTCGTGGTTTGGTCTCAGTGGGGTCCTGATTTTGAAAATGAGTTTAATTCGAGTGTTTTTCNCTCCAAAAATAGTAACTTTGCATATTTATAGTGATGATAATTGTTAGAACTCACATGTATCCATGTCATATTTCTTCAATTCTCAGATCAGCAGTCAAATCTAGTGCACGATTCTCAAGGTTCTTTGTCTCGGATGTCTAATATTTTGGAACATCATTGAATCGACAGATTTCCTTAGTTTGTTTTATATTTTAGATTGTATTGGAATCTCATGCATAGCCATGACAATTGTTAATAATCAAAGTTTTTTTCGAACTTGATGGTAACTCATTTATTGTTGGATGATGTTGATATAGATGGCAATGACAATTTGTGGGAAGAGGATGAATTTTTGTCTGATGTTTCTCCTCCCAAGTTGAATAAAGCAGAAGATCTAGACAGGGAGTGGCAAACGAGATGCAATCAATTTCATACAGTGAGTTTTGGATTTATTTGTTCTTCTCTCTATCCCTTTTTTCATATTCAAACGGTCGGATGTGCTCTAAAATTATCATCTCTTATTCGATATTTAGATTGGATACCGTGACGGGGTAATAGCAGGAAAAGAAGCTTCGGCACAAGAAGGATTCAATATCGGCTTTAAGCAATCAGTTTTTGTCGGGTATGAGTGGGGGATCGTTAGAGGCGTAACAAGGTAATGAATAAACGATCCGAGTTTTATGTTTTAGTCTTTGACGTTGATTGTGATATTCATTTCGATATTTTATGACCGTTATGAAGCGTATTAGCTTGCCTTCCGGATGAGTTAAAGGAGCAGTTGATTAATTCGCAAGAGAAGATAAATTCATTCCAAAGTTTGTACGAATCGGTGCATACGCTCTCCACATCAGAAGCTCTAAGGCTGTTCAACCAAGATATAAACGAGACAGCGAAAAATAACATCACTGCAGAAACTAGCTTCAACGAACCGCATTTTAAGAAGCAGGGTTCGGATTCTAGCTCAATGAGGAAGTGCATCGAAGAGTTTCAAACGCTTCTCGCAGATTCCCCGTCGCTCGATGTCCATTTATCGAGATATTCAAAAACTATGCAGTAATATGACTGACGAATTTGAAACATGATCGTTGCTAGATTTACTCCTAAATAACACACTACTGGTCATTGTGCTGTCCATGTATTTTTAATGGTATGAAATATTGAATGACTATTTTGCTACTTCATGATTAAAATTTCTTTAATTACTGCTAATTATGCTTAGCAGGCGCAGCAATGGGGCCCGAATCGTCCCATAGAACTGGCTATGCTGTTACGAATTAGGATATTTTCACCTCTCGAGTAACGTTACACGACATGCTTGTCATCCGGCATTCTCGATAGAGTAAGTTTAGGTTTACCCTCTTGACATACTTCCTAGCGTGTCGTTGCGTGATTGGATCAATTTAAATACATTAATGAATAAAATTATAAATAATTATTTATTGTTTGAATTGATCGGTGAGACGAAAAGAGATATGATAAGATAATAAACTTAGAGTAACTTTTGTCGATAATGATATTGAGAGCGCCAAATTTAGTAATAGTAACGTCTGCTTCTCAACAAACATAGTCCTCGATGCCTACGTCACTGGCACAAATGTTTGACGAGGTTGTCTTCGGTTATGGAAGCTGCAGGAATTGTCTAAAGATTTCATAAATTTGATTTGAAACATATGATTAAATGAAAACATAGTATATATGCATTGAATTAAAGGTATAAATTGATTGGGAAAGCTAAACGGTGGACATTTAAATTAGGGGTGAGCACAGTTTGGGCTGAACCTATTTTAGAACGAATCAGAAATGTGAAATATGAGCCAATTTTGATTTGTCCCGGTCAGGTTACATATTTTTTAAAAAATAAAATATATATTTTTATTATATTAAAGTTGAAGTTTGAGTCATTGGATCAAGTTTGAAATCGAGTTTTGAATTTTATCAGGTTTTATTTGATTTTAAGTCTAATTTTATCTGATTTTTATTCATTTTTTATACACAGTTTGATTCTTGATTTCACAATTTTTAAAAATTGGACCGGTAATCGATTCAAAATCGGCCGTTCCGGTTCGGACCATGATATGGGTCCATTTCCTTTAAGTTAAATATTAGATACAAAAATTAATTCAAACCTCATTCTTTCATAATTGTACATTTTAAATCTTAAAGTTAAAATAAACGAAAGAATATTCTGCGTTGATTACCGCAAGTGATAGGAAGGTTGTAACCCATGAATGAAATAGGCGTCCTACGAATTGTTGCAGCCACTCACACTTAATTGCGAAGAATAACGACAATCGCGACAAAACAAAACATTTGCAGGTTGTCGTATCTCGATAGGCGGGTTTAAATTGTTTGTTTTAAACTTTAGGGTTTGATTTGTCAAATTGTACAAAAAGTTGGTTTAAATATAAATTTATTAAACCCCTTAATAGAAAAAAAATTATTTGGGTTGGAAGAAAATTCTAGCCCATCGGCGACACGAAACAATAACACATTGGCGTGATTCTGCGCCACCGTGAAGTGAATGAAGGCGATAGCCGATAGGGTTTATCACTGTCTCCGTCAGCCTGCTCCGGATTCCGGGATCGAAGCTTTAATACACTTCCAGTCTGAAACCCTAGCTCCTTACTGCAGCGTTTGAGAGCTTGAAAGTTGAACCACAGGTTCACTTTACAGGACTTCTGACCATTTTTCCCCTCGGCAGTTGAGAGCCGCAAATGTTTTAGTATTGTATCTGAAAAAAATCGAAATGACTAGGGTGTATGGAACTGGTGCGTATGATTTCAAGCGTCATCGAGTTGCGGAGTATCCAGTTGATGCGGCGAACCAGGTTGCGGACAGACCAATCGAGTCTAAACCCCCAACGGCGCTCTCGAGCACGATTACCTTGTTGGAGATTCAACGGGACCGGCTGACAAAGATTGCTGAGGAGAACTGGTCCAAGGCTGGGGATTCGGCCAAGTCTAAGAAGCAGTTCGATCCTGATTTAGTGAAGGAGATTTACGACACGGAGTTGTTTGTTAAAGGAGGCCGGAAACCAGTGCCGTTGCAGAGGGTAATGATTTTGGAAGTTAGTCAGTACTTGGAGAATTATTTGTGGCCTAACTTTGATGCGGAGACTGCAACTTTCGAGCATGTAATGTCCATGATACTCATGATTAATGAAAAGGTAAACTGTTTACGCTCATTTTTATCTTGGTCCTGTGAAATTTGGGTAAAGTGCTGTTAGTATTTGTCTTTGGTTGTTTTGGTTCTTTACTCTCCCAGTATTTGTCTCAGTTTAGTAGTACAAACTTAACAACATGTAACGAAAATATAAATGGAATTGTATTATCGCTCAAAGACATAGAGCGTACAAAACCCTCGCGTTCTCTTTTGTTTTCTTTGCAAAGCATGCAGAAACGTGGCGCGCCCTCTATATGTTTTTCCACGCATAAGTTATCCTTTATCTGAGTTATGTATCTGTTAAGCTTAGGTTACCAGTTTTTTTTTACCTTGGTTGGTTCAACTTAAGCATCATTATGTCATTGTTGCATTTGATCTATTATACTAATGAAAAGTTTGAACTTACAGTTTAGAGAGAATGTAGCAGCTTGGGTGTGCTTTTACAATCAGAAAGAGTTGTTTAAGGGGTTCCTGGAAAAGGTTCTTCGTCTTAAAGAGGTTGCCTTTTTCATTTGCTGCGAGGTTTCAGTGTTTTCTTATTGTAGCTGCATTTTGATCATAATTAGGAGTCTTGACGCCTTTTAGAGATTTGATTAAATATTTAATTTCACCTTCGGTAATAAGTTGCTGAATATGTACTGGTGTTTTTCTTATAATCCATTTTTGGTGCAGGGAAGAGAATTAAGTATTGCCGAGAAGACGAACTACCTAGTTTTCATGATTAATGCTTTTCAGGTAGACAGAACGAACATCCCAGTTTATTCTATTATTTTGAAATGCTTGTTGGAGAACCATGATTAACATCCAGATACTGACTGACCAATAAAATAATTTATGGTTTCTCTTTCCTTGATTGTTGTCCTGGTGAATTAGATGCAGGAGAGATATACTTCTTAATGATATACTTTGACCTTGTTGTCATGTAATTGTTACCTTGTTACAACAATCTCCACAAGGTTTTACGTCTCTATTATATATTGCATTATCTTTTTTTGATAGCTCATAGATCTTGTACAATCTGCACTCTGGTTCAACTTCACCCTTGAAATTCTTAATTCTTAAAGCTTTATTTATTTTTAGTTCAGTTCAATTACAAAATTTTAATTATCATACAGAGTTTGGAGGATGAGGTTGTAAGTGATACTGTTCTAAAATTAGCAAGTTTGCAATCTTGGCATAGCCTGTCTTATGGCCGGTTCCAGGTATGTAATGAATGATATGCTATAAGCCACTATTTTGGCATTGGAAGGAATGTATCTCTGATGCAAGTATTCCTTCTTATACTTGCAGATGGAGCTTTCTCTTAACACAGATTTGATCAAGAAATGGAAGAGAATGGTAAAGAGGGAAGCTAAAGAAGCTATTAAACTAGGGAAAAATTTTGATCCGGCCTCAACCCTTGAAGTTGTGTTCTTGAGAAATCTTATTGAAGAATTCTTAAAGGTTGTCATTTTGGGTATTTTTTTTTATTGAGAGAAATGTATATTTTACTGTCTAATTAACAGTAAATTAAATACTTTATATTGGTTTAAAGGTATTGGACACTGAGGTTTTCTGCTTGGGGGATTCTGATGGGGATCATGATAATGTTAATGCTAATGGCCTGGAATCAGTTGATGAAGCTTGTGTGCTGTACTGTGAAAGATTCATGGAATTTCTTATTGACCTTTTAAGCCAGCTCCCAACCAGGAGGTTTGTCGTGATATCATTCCCTTGCCATGTTTTGGAACTTTGGCAAGGAACTTTTTTTTCATTTCTTTTTTACCTAAACGAGTAGGTCATTGCTTTAAAGCAAAATTAATGATGAACACATGCCTTGAGTGTAAAAAATATTATATTCTTATAATTAGTCCTTTGTGATGTCTTTCATCATCCACACTTGATTAAAAATAATTATAATGGTACAAAGAGTATTTTCCAAATCTTTCTTACTTATATACTTCTTATTTTACTGATCTAGATGGCATTTTATTCAAGGATGAGGAAGGCCGTGATTAGTGGATTTATGCTTGTGTTTTTTATTTATCTTGCTCTGTTTCTTGTGTGGAATGTATTGACTTTTCTGATATTTATTTTCTTCCTTTTTTGGAGAGCTACAGGTACTTGCGACCCCTTGTTGCTGATGTAGCTGTTGTTGCTAAATGCCACTTAAGTACTCTTTATAGACACGAAAAGGGTAAACTCTTTGCACAACTCGTTGATTTGCTACAGTTCTATGAAGGATTTGAGATTAATGACCATGTTGGGACACAATTGACCGATGACGAGGTGCTTCAATTGCATTATGACCGATTTCAATCTTTTCAGCTACTTGCATTTAAGAAGATTCCAAAGGTGTGTTCTTAGTTATGTTTACTGTTCTTTTAAGAATATTTTCTTTTCATGGCTAAGGATGGCATACTCGGTATTAGTTTTTTTAGTATGATGAATTACGTGACAATGAATAAAATATACTATAGAAAATACAATTTTTTTGCCAGTAAGCAATTTGGATAAGGCCCTTCATCAAGGAAAATGTTGTAATATTCAAGATTGGAAAAAGAAAATATAAAAGGAAGCCTTTTTTTTGTCAAGATCTGTAAAAGGAAGTTTTTGATCTGTTGAGTAACTTAAGGATATTATGCCTTAAAAATGATAAAAAAAGAAAGTGCAATTAATAATTTTTTAGTGCGAGGTGCTAATATATCCTTCTTTTCTAGTTACGTGAACTTGCATTGTCCAACATTGGTGCAATCAACAAAAGGGCTAATCTTGCGAAGAAGTTGTCTATTCTTTCTACAGAGGAATTGAAAGACTTAGTTTGTTGCAAGGTTAGCTTGAAAATTAATTGATAACTTCTTTTTTTATTGTTGGTGGAGAGATTTGTTTCTTCATGAGACTTACGTATATCTTTACCATTAGTGATAATAATAGTTTTTGCAGGTTTATGTTTTTTTCCTTTTTTTATTTGTAATTTATATTATGTTTCCTTCATGGGAAATCAATGAATAAAAAGTATTAAGTACCAAGACAGTATTAGATACTACTTTATGATCTTCATACCACGGAAAATTTACTGTAATAGCCCTCTTGTTGAGTACTTAAAGATTGATACCTGTTGAAGTCTCTGTTGAAGGTCAGCTGGGATGTAAACATTAGAAACTGTTGGGTCTCTTGCTATCAGTCGTCATTTGAAAAAAATTCCTCAAGTATTTCTCGCATCGACCACAAAATTGATTCTGCAATAAAGAATGCCTCCCTTGCATAAGTGCCACATATTACGTTTAGCGAACTCTTAGGTTGCTGGCATAGCTTCACCATTTTCTTGGATGACATCTCATTTACATATAGCACTACTAGAGTATCTGATCAAGGGTCTTTGTTGGTTGCTTATAAGTTTTTTGATGAACATGATTTGTACCAATTGAAAATGATTACAAAAAAAAATTATTGTTAATTTTTTTCCTGAGTAGTTGACGTGGTTTCCTAATCTTTTGTTCTGTTATAAGTTGCTATGTATTTGAACTAGGATTAGATGCATGAAGTTTTTTATATTTATTGTCTATAGATGGAAAACATAGAGGTCATGATAATGCCTTGTTGCATGACTTGATTAAGATGATTCAAACTTGTTTTCAAGCCAAATTTTTATTGAGGTAATATTGTTAGTAAAACGTTATCCCTGTCTGTAGTCTTCTACACAAGCATCTTTAAGGCACATTACAGCACTTGCTAAATGAAAAATGCATTGTTCAATTGTATAGACTTAGTGGTGCTTACATTTCTCCTTTTACTTTGTTCGATAGAAGTTCTAGAAATTCTGTGTATATTAATGCTTTTGAAGCCATCTGTAAAATTATTAATTGCTTTCCAGATTGAAAGTTCTAGTTTTAATATGCTCTTTATGTCATTTTGTAGTTTTTGGTTAACCTTTTAGTCAAGATTTCTCTCTTTTTATGGGACACGTGCCTAAAAAGTTGAACTGTTCCTTTTTTATTTTTCTACTACAGTTTGGTAGCTATAAATCATGGAAAGGATAATGTATGCTCAAGTTTTTCTCTGTTCATGCAGCTTAAACTGGTGTCAAAGGAGGATCCCTGGTCAGAAAGAGTTGATTTTCTAATTGAGGTCATGGTTTCCTTTTTTGAGAAGCAAAAATCTCAAAAGGAAGCCATAAATGCTCTTCCACTTTATCCGAATGAGGAGATCATGTGGGATGAAAGTCTAGTTCCCAGCATTAATTACTCAGGCGAAGGTTGTTTGGCTCTTCCAAAACTGAACCTTCAGTTCTTAACGCTCCATGATTATCTTCTGAGAAATTTTAATCTCTTCCGTCTTGAATCAACTTATGAGATTCGCGAAGATATTCAAGAAGCTATTCCACATCTTCTAGCACACATTAATAATGAAGGGGAAACAGCATTCCGCGGTTGGTCGAGAATGGGCGTGCCTATTAAACAATTTAAGATCTCTGAGGTAAAGCAGCCAAACATTGGGGAAGTCAAGCCATCTTCAGTGACAGCTGAAGTCACTTTCAGCATATCCAGTTATAAAGCTCAAATAAGATCTGAATGGAATTCCCTTAAAGAACATGATGTTCTATTTTTACTTTCTATTCAGCCTTCATTTGAGCCTCTAAGCGCAGAAGAAGCTGCCAGGGCTAGCGTGCCACAGAAACTTGGTCTTCAATTTGTACGCGGATGTGAAATTATTGAAATGCGCGATGAGGAGGGAACTTTAATGAATGATTTTACTGGAAGAATAAAACCAGATGAGTGGAAACCCCCCAAGGGGGAGTTGAGAACTGTCACTGTTGCTTTGGATACAGCACAATACCACATGGATGTGAGCAATATTGCAGAGAAAGGCACAGAAGATGTTTATGGAACATTCAACGTGTTAATGAGGAGGAAACCTAAAGAAAACAACTTCAAAGCAATTTTAGAATCCATAAGGGATCTAATGAACGAATATTGTATTGTTCCTGATTGGTTGCATAACATCTTCTTGGGATATGGGAATCCTTCTGCAGCTCAGTGGACTAATATGCCTGATCTTTTAGAAACAGTAGATTTTAAGGACACTTTTCTTGATGCAAACCATTTGAAAGATAGTTTCCCCAATTTTGAGGTATTTTTACTTTTAACCCTTGTAAATGATTTCGGTACAGGTGTGAAACTATGAGCTTGAGAACCTTTTTTTTTTGCCATTTTCAGGTCTGCTTTACAAACTCTGATGGTGCAGAAAACTTAAATCCCAAACCTCCTTTCAGGATTAGGCTTCCCAGAACGATGAAAAGTAGCAGCCATGCCATTTCAGACTGTAAAAAGCTTACCAATGATTCACTGAATGATAACAATATGGAAGATGCCTGTCCTGCGAAAGAGGAACTAATTGTTGAGGCATACATTCCTCCTGATCCTGGTCCTTATCCTCAGGATCAGCCTAAGCAGAACTCTGTTAGATTTACTCCGACACAGGTATCTTGAAATATTTTTCATTTAGGTTATAAATTACTATGCAATTATTTTTTCTCCTATGACTTGCTTAGTTGCTGTCAAATTCTGAACTAATGAAAAAGGATTAAATAAATCACATTATTGTTAACTTGTAATTTATTTTGGGACTTAAGTTTGTGAAGTTATTGTAGCTGTTAGTAGATAATATGTAGTAACAACATCTTTTTCACCACATATTAGTAATTCTTGTGGAAAAAAGGTAAGGGATTAAGCACTCATCGTCAACTGATGATAGCCTCTGACGACAAATTATGTGTGCAATGTCAATGATTATAAGTTATCAATAATATAACACAGTCACAAGACACAATTGAATAGTCAGTTCTTAGTTTGAGGCTACACCAACATTTCACAATGTACAATCATTTTCTTCTAACTTTGCTCTTTCTTTGTGTCAAATAATTGAGTGTTCTTCAGTGCAAAGTGCTAAAGAATGCTGAAGGTCTGGCTTATTTCATACCACGCGTGCTATTCAATGACCCTACAAAAATGTCTTTTTTATATGCGTCAGGGTTTCGAATTGGGAGTTCATTTGAACATTTGAGCACAAGACTGGTTATAGTTGTTTTGTTCCCTTCTAGCTCTTCTAAGCCTCAAGTTCGTTTCAAGTTTTTAGTGTTTTGAATGTTAAAACCCTCTTCTAAATTATTTTCACGTCAGAGAAGAACTATGTTGTATATTAGTAGTTTGAATGTTAAAACCCTCGTCTGAGTTATTGTCACATCTGATAGGAATTTTTCTGTAATTTGTCTTGTTTCTTATATGTCACTTCGTTATCGGTAGGTTGGTGCAATCATTTCTGGTGTTCAACCTGGATTAACAATGGTTGTTGGTCCACCTGGTACGGGAAAGACTGATACAGCTGTTCAAATACTGAATGTTCTCTATCACAACTGTCCTTCTCAGAGAACTTTGATAATAACTCATTCAAATCAGGCTCTTAATGACCTTTTTGAGAAAATAATGGAGGTAGTAAGTTAAGCATTTACATATTCATTTTTTCTATTATAAAAATATCAGATAATTAGCATCTTATTTTCTTTCTTTAGAGGGATGTTCCTGCTCGGTATCTGCTCCGACTTGGTCAAGGTGAACAAGAATTAGCAACGGATCTTGATTTCAGTCGTCAAGGACGTGTTAATGCGATGTTGGTGCGAAGGTTGGAATTACTAAGTGAGGTCGAGAGGCTAGCAAGATCTCTTCAACTTCCAGAGGACGTAAGCTACACCTGTGAAACTGCTGGATACTTTTGGTTACTTCATGTGTACTCACGCTGGGAGCAATTCATTGCTGCTTGTGTAGGAAACAATAATAAACCTACGTTTATTAAAGACAGGTTCCCCTTCAAGGAGTTTTTCTCTAATACTCCGCACCCAGTTTTCACTGGTGAATCTTTTGAAAAAGATATGCGATCAGCTAAAGGATGCTTGCGTCATCTTAAGACCATGTTTCAAGAGCTTGAAGAGTGTAGGGCCTTTGAATTACTCAAGTCGACAGCTGATCGGGCAAATTACTTAATGACCAAGCAGGCAAAGATTGTTGCTATGACATGCACTCATGCAGCTTTGAAAAGGAAGGATTTTCTTCGGTTGGGTTTTAAGTATGATAACCTATTGATGGAAGAAAGTGCCCAAATATTAGAGATCGAGACTTTCATTCCAATGCTGCTTCAAAGGCAAGAAGATGGTTATGCACGTCTTAAGCGCTGCATTTTGATCGGTGATCACCATCAATTGCCTCCAGTCGTAAAGAATATGGCTTTTCAAAAGTACAGTCACATGGATCAGAGTTTATTTACAAGATTTGTTCGTTTGGGCATTCCTTATATTGAACTCAATGCTCAGGGTAGAGCACGGCCTAGCATAGCTGAACTTTATAATTGGAGGTACAGAGATTTAGGAGATCTCCCCATTGTAAAGGAGGGATCTGTCTTCCAAAAGGCAAATGCTGGATTTTCTTACGACTATCAATTAGTGGATGTTCCAGACTACCAAGGGAGAGGAGAAACTGCGCCTTCTCCTTGGTTCTACCAGAATGAAGGGGAAGCTGAGTATGTTGTGAGTGTCTACATATTCATGCGGTTGCTAGGGTATCCTGCAAACAAGATATCCATCTTGACCACTTACAATGGTCAGAAACTATTACTTCGTGATGTCATCAATCGAAGATGTGTTCCATACGACTTCATTGGGCCACCAAGCAAGGTTAGTGTAACATTATCTATAATTGGAATTTTTTTATTTCGGTCAATATTTTTAAGGTAATACTAAGTTTAACTTCTTAACCTACATTCTTATTGTATATGTTGCAATTGATACAATAAATATAATAAATAATTATTTTGATTATAATATATTAAGTACATTTTAACTAGATTAATCATAGTTTGACACATCAACGTATATAATAAGAAAATTTGCTTAGAAGATAAATTTAACATTATTTTTATTTTTATTGTCTACTCGTTTTCATGTGGATCAAACTTGGTGCCCTTCATTTATGGACATGACCATTCTTTGGTGCAAATTTCAATTGGAACAAATTTGGTTGTTGATGTTTTATTTGTTCTTGTTGAATAATTCAGATAGTGCTCTTTCATTGTTGTTATCTTTTCATTTCTTTGATCATTTAGGCTTTCTGTTGACAAATTATTAAAATCGGGAGATAACTATATTCAGGTCACCACAGTTGATAAATTTCAAGGGCAGCAAAATGATTTTATTCTCTTGTCTCTTGTGCGTACTCGATTTGTTGGACACCTTCGGGATGTCAGAAGATTGGTCGTGGCCATGTCTCGTGCTCGGCTTGGTCTCTATGTGTTTTGTCGTCGTTCTCTGTATGAACAGTGCTATGAACTGCAGCCAACATTTCAACTGCTGCTTCAAAGGCCAGACCATCTTGCTTTGAATCTGAATGAAATCACTTCATCTACAGAGCGACATGTTACAGACACCGGCCCTGTCTATCTGGTTAGTGGTGTTGAGGAGATGGCCAACATTCTTGATCAACTTTATCAGGTACTGCATCAGCATTCATTCAATATCACTAATGGTAGATGCTTGATTTAAGAAGTGAGAAAGATGCGTGTTACTGTTAAGCTTGCTGAGAGTGTATACATCAATTTAAGGTCGATTTGTGACATAAGAAGTGGTTTATTGACTGATTTAAGCTTGCTAAGAGTGTATCCATCAATTTAAGGTCGATTAGCGTCGCAAAGGTGTTAAGATTTTTTTATCGGGGCTTTAAGGAACGGGTTTGTTGAATGACTAAGTTTCCGATATCATTAATTCTGAAACAACTACATTTTTTCTTTGTTTGATTATGTGATTTAATCATACCGTTTCATCACCGATCAATGTTTCAGGTTCGAATGAGGAGCCATCATTATGATAATCATTCCGCCCATGATGGATCGAACGGGCCGTTAACAGGAACCTTCGAAGATGACACCGCCATGGACACTGAAAAACCATCTGCAAATGGTTCTGAAAGTGATTTAATGCCCGACAAAGATTCACCCATCGAGAAAGACATTGATGTGAGTTTGAATGATGAAAATGCTGCCCGTTCGGAAGAGTCTGCACCACCCGAAATTAACAATACTGCAGCTGAAATGGAAGAAGAGTAGGAGCTGTAAGTTTTTCTCTTCTTCCGGACCATCCAACCTGCCATTTTTTTTCCGCACATTCGAACTACGACCGAGTACGAAGAGCGTGGGATCTAAAATCTCGAGACACGAGTCGTTATACTCGATTATTCATCTAATGTTATATGTATATAGCCAGAGATAGAGTTCATCTGGAGCAGCTGGGACTGGCATCTGCATCCACGGCTGCTCAACTGTACCAAATGGTGAGCGTCTTTTAGGCATGTTTTCTCTTCATCTCAACTTTTTTGGTCTTAGATTTCTTGATTTTTCTGGTATTTTTGCTTACAATTAACTGTAAGAGCATTTTTTATCGCTGTTTTTTTTCCTGCATATTTCTCGAGAATATCGGGTTGCTATTATTGAGAGTAAATATTGTCAAAAATTTGCTCGATCGATGACTCGGGATGTTATTGCTGTTTTGGTAGACAAGAACTAAACCCAAATTAACTGAACAAATTGATTCAGTTCCGAGTCATTAGAAAATCAGACTTTTGGTTTTGTTTTCATGGAAGGGAGAAATTCGGTTCAATTCACGGTTTTATTGACTGGAATTATCACTTTTAAACTTAAAAATAACCGGACCCCCATTGGTCCCATTTCCATTCTAGAATCTCCCTCTCGCTGAAGCTCACTCTGGTGCGTTGTCCAGCCATCCCGGCTGATCTGCCGGCACACGTGGCCTTGTTCTCTACAGTCTGTTACAGTGGAGCAAATCGAAGCAAAGGAAATAAACAGGAGATGGTTCAATTTTTTTGGCAATGGACGAGGATTTTGGCTTTAGCCGGGTTTAATTTAAGAAAAGTCCTTGATCTTGCCAAGAAAACTCGTTTTGAGTAGGGTTGAAGGTTGTCCGAGCTCGTACTTCCAGGGAAAGGCTGAAGAGATTTTTGCCCGCACGGGCTTAGCTCAGTGGCCAAGTTGTGGTAGATTTGGTACAAGGGCCACGGTTCGAAGCCTGCGCTACCACAGTGTGGGAGTTTAATCCTTCAATGTTGAGGTTGCTCCTTGTGGTATCAGGCACGGGCCTCTCATCTCTGGGCTACTGAGTCACCGTGATTTAACCCCCTCACAAACTGTCGGGCCGGGGTGTGGGGCCCTGGGGGCGAGAGATTTCGCCTTTTGGTACAAGGCTGAAGAGATTTTTTAAACATTATAACTTTTGTTTTATCAATTAATCATTTAAAATTTAAAAAAATATGAACCATTACTTTATTATTAAATTTAAGTTAATTAATCATTTTTTTATAATTTAATTTTGAAATATTTTAAATTATCATATGTTCTTGAGTATGATGATTGGAAATTGAAAAACTTAAATTTGACCGTAAAAAGATGCATAATAATAAAAAATTAATTAAAAAAAAAATATTTATATTTTAACATATTAATTGATGTAATTAAAAATACCAAGCATTTGACAAATTCACGTAACATGCTAATGATAGTTGATAATTACCCTAATAATATGCAGAGATTGATTTGAAGATGGATTAACGATAGGTTTCTAGTAGTGGAAAGCAGCTGCGATGGGGAAGCGTAAACAAGAAACGTAGGAGAAGGGAAAGGGAAGAGAGAAAATGATGGAGTTTGGATCGCGAAGATCTGAGAAAAAGGATGAAAGTAAATGAATCTTCCATTTTCAGGTAGAAAGCCTCCTCCATTTGAGGGTCTCTTCTCAAACTCCGCCATCTGCCTCGCACTTCGAGCCTCCTTTCTCGTTTCGTTTATGATTCAGCAGCTCTTCTCTGCGTTTCAGTACCTTCCTGCTCGGCTGCTCATCCTGTAGCCGCCTATTCTCTCTCTGTCTCTCTCTATCTCTCTTTTTCTCTCCTCTGTCTGTAGCTTGTTCCTTCTTCCTTCTTCGTTTTCTTTTCTGGGTTCTGCTTCTGATATGGTATTCATGGGGATTGTTGAAGAACACGGTGAATAAATTCCAAGGCTTCAAAAGGGTCGATTATAATTTGATTGTTTTCAGATAGGTTTCTGGTTTTTGTTATTGTATGAAGCTTGTCAGCTGTTCTTTTTCTCTCTCTAGCTTGTCACAGCGCCTCCTTCGTTTTCCCTGCAACTTTCCTTTAATCCTCTCTTCATTAGTACGATCCCTTTAAACCCTCTCTTTTCTCTCTCTCTTTCTCTCTGGCTCAGCTCTCTCTCTCTCTCTAGCTTAGCTCTCTCTCTCTCTCTCTCTGGTGACGATAATTGCATATAGGTTTGATTCTCTTCCATTCGCTGGCAGGGTTATACAGATCGAGTATTAATGGCAATGTGCAGAGTTTTGTGTTGTTTGATAAAACCAAGAAATCGATAACACCTCGTCGTGGCCATGGCTTTGATTCGTACCATGTTTTTCACTCTCCAAACCAAGAAATCGATAACACCTCGTCGTGGCCATGGCTTTGATTCGTACCATGTTTTTCTCTCTCCACCCATCTCGTCTTATCTTCCTCCATCAATTAGTTTCAATAATTTAAGCCATTAATTCCAATATTTCAACTCTAACTATTTTATTTATTTAACATGGACATATCGATCCTAATTCCTATCTTAATATTTTAAAATTAGTTGTCTATATTTCCGATAAATTCATCGATTTAATAAATCAACAATGTTTAAAATTCTCATATAAAATATCGATAAAGTTTAAATCCGACTAGGTGTCAAAGATAATACAAATCGAGTTAAGCTACTTAATTAAGAGGCAAAGAAGGATTCCAAATTCTAGATTTTAATATATATTTAACGTCAAAGTCGATATTTGAAAATAAAAAAAGAAACAAAATTGAAATTTATCTCTAAAATATTATTAAATTTATAAAATAAAATGCATTTTATTGAATAAAATATTAAAAAGAGTTTGTAGTAAATGAAAGAGACACAAGGAAAGGAAAGAGTGAGAGGGGCGTGGACATAAACATGGGAGACCAACCCTTAAACCTTGTACCCAAAATTGAAATCTCTCGCCCTTATGTGACCCGACAGTTTGTGAGATGGTTAAATCACGGTGACTCAGCAGCCCAGAGATATGAGACATTTAACTGATATTTCAAAGAACTACCTTAACATTGAAGGTAACACCAACCCTTAAACCTTGTACGCATCAAAAGGGCTACATGGATCCCCACACCTTACTCTATTTATCTCCACATCTCAATCTCCCTAAAACATCCTTTTTCAAGGTACCCGTCACCAAATATTCATGTATCTTTCGAGGGTTACCTTTGTTTTCTCGAAAAAATAACAACAACGTCCCAAAAATCCGATCTTTTCAATCTCGTAGCTCTGCACGGACGCTCAACGGGAGAGAGAAGATTAAGAGACAATAGTTGAATTTCTGATATATTTATACGCATGTTTCGTTCAACTCGTTAAACTTGGCTCGTTTTACTGGTAATGTTCGGGGGATTTATTGAGTGGAGAAAGAGACGATGTTTGTGTGTTTGAATGGTGACAAATTTGCCAAGCCCTCTCCATTCCAACACAAAAGGATTTTTGTTTTGTCTCGACGAAGGTAGGGCTCCTAGTTTCACTACTCGTCAACCATGCTATACTTATGGCCAAAACTCCTATTTTCCCATCTCATAACTATCGTACATGGATACAATTTCTATGCGTTTACGATGAATTTTATTCAAGAATATAGTTATTCGTAAAGTCTAGTTTTACGATATACAATAAATAATTAAATAACGAAGTACTCATACTATTGAACATATAATTCTATGTAGACACACCTTTTTAAAATACATGACGACGTGTCGAATAATACATGATGCAATGATGTAGAAATAATTATCTATAATTTAATATAATATTTACACTTTAATTACATCAATAAATATTTAACACAGCCGTATGTATTTTTAAAAATTAGAATAAGCGGGTAAACATTGGTTATAATTGATTTTTTTTTCCTTTGTAAATTAATGTTCACATTAAATCTATTAACAATTTGTATCGTATTGTCAATTTAAAATTATTTTTTTTTGCATGGCTCTTCAAGAATTGTAGTGGCCATTTGAGCTCCTTCCCGTGGAAGAAGGATCGTCAAGTTTAAGCCCGCACGGACATAGCTTAGTTGACTCAGACATGGTAGATTGAGTACAAGAGCCTAAGTTTGACGCATGCGTTGTCCTACTGTGGGAGTTGTTACCCCTAATGTTGAGGTAACTCCTTGGGATATTAGGCAAAAACCTCTTATCTCTGGGTCTCTGAGTCACCGTGATTTAACCCCCTCACAAACTGTTGGGCAGATGTGTGAGGGATCTGGGGGCCGTGATTCACAAACTGTTGGGCCGAGGTGTGATGGATCGGGGGGTCGTGATTTAACCCCCTCACACAGATTGTCAAGTTTAAATTGTCCATTTAAACCTTATATTTAATTTTTACACAATTTACCGTAAAATATATTATTGATATATCATTCTTTTTTAAATCTAGGCAATTTTTTATTATTATTTAAAGTAAAATTTAGAAGAACTTTAGTGTTTGATAGTAAGGATAATTAATTATTATAACAATAACGATAAATTAAAAATAATTATAAATTATAAAAAATTAATTTAATATAATTATTATTTAATACATCTAGCATCAATGTTAAAAAAATTCAATAAAAAAATAAATTTAGTATTATTATAATTTTAGAGCAATGTTAAATTCTGGTTTGATTCAAACATAAAAGTAAAAAGTAAAAATGATGAGATTAAATATTAATTAACCAAAAAAAAAGAAAGAAAAAAGGCTAAAAGAGGGGTGTTTGGGAGGAAGGGAAACGGTGAAGACTAAAAATGGCGAAGAAGAGCAACGTTGTCTCTCCTCCCTCCAACTGGTTGGTCTGCAAGTGGGTCTAGGCGCCATTTCTGGTGTCAAGCGAGAGAGGCGTTTGGATCTCTTGGTCCAAACCCAGCCACCCAGACTGGGAAATCAAACCGAAACGACGAGCAAAATGGGAAAAAAGAAAAACGAACAAACGAAATTCAGAAAGACAACAGTCGTCGCCATTGGAACCACCAACAACCTTTTGCTTTCTCCATCAAGCTAACTCCTCCTTTTTCTCTCTTTCATTCTGGGTTTTTTTTATTTCTTTTTTTTCAATTTCGCAGAATCGAGAAAGAAAAGCTTCCACCACAAGCTATTTGAATACTGAATTTGAGGGTTCTTCGCTTTCCTTTGATTTCCTCCCTTTCCTGTTCTGGGTTCGTCGCAGATACCCATCGCCTTGCTCTTCGAGCTCGGAGATTTTTTCTTCTGGATTTTTGGGAATGATGGTGCGGATTATTGATGAACGAGAGAAAGGGCGGGGGGAAGGGACGTAGAGAGACAAAGAGACCGAGTTTAGAGAGAGAATGAGCAAAAAACCTGGTGGCATTGTCAAGTCCTGGGAAGCAACAGTGCGAAAATCACAAGCTACAGCGAAAAAGAGGATAAATAGTATATTTGCTATAATGTCTGTCGTCCCTGCAGACGACGAGCCAGGCCCGGGCGAAGTTTACCATTCTGAGAAGGTCCTCAACAATGGGGATTTCTACACAGGTCAGTGGGTCGACAATCTTCCTCACGGACAGGGGAAATACTTGTGGACAGATGGGTGTATGCACGTAGGAGAATGGTACAAGGGCAAGACAATGGGGAAAGGAAAGTTCAGCTGGCCCTCAGGAGCAACCTACGAAGGAGATTTCAAAGGAGGATACATGGATGGTAAAGGCACTTACACTGGCTCTTCTGGGGACACCTATAGAGGCTCTTGGGTTATGAATTTGAAGCACGGCCAAGGCACCAAAAGCTACGCCAATGGCGACCATTACGAAGGCGAATGGCGACGAGGAGTCCAGAACGGCCACGGCCGGTATCAATGGAGCAACGGCAATCATTACATCGGACAATGGAGAAATGGGATGATCAACGGCAACGGAACGATGATCTGGAGCAACGGAAATCGATACGACGGCTACTGGGAAGCCGGATTTCCAAAAGGCAATGGAACTTTCCGGTGGTCGGAAGGGAGCTTCTACGTCGGAATCTGGAGCAAAGATCCAAAAGAACAAACCGGAACTTATTATCCATCTGATTCAACAACTGCAAATATAGATTGGGATCCTCAAGAGGTGTTCTCTATAGAACTGAATAACTCCCAGATATGTCAGTGCGAGAAGGTCTTGATTTTCCCTTCACAAAAGATGCTAAACTGGCCGGGAGTCGAAGGGGAGCTCTTGCAGAAACAGCCCAGGCCACGGCGGACCTCCGGCGACGCAAAAGCAGGGACAAGGGTCCCTGAATCAAACCCCGACAATCCTTACAACAGGGGCTCGAGGAACGGAGGAGAAGGTTTGGCCGGTCTCCGGCGAGAAGATCCAGACAGAGGTAGGAGCCCATCCCCATTGAGAATAAGATCAGCAAAGAGACAAGGAGTAACAATATCCAAAGGCCATAAGAATTATGATTTGATGCTGAATTTGCAGCTGGGAATCAGGTGTGAATTGTTTATCATGTTTTTCCTTTTTTGTCCGCCATGATTATCTTGGTTAAGCTCAAGTTTTAGAGGAGATTCAATTTCAGTATATCAAAGTCTCAGAGATTATGTTCAAAGTCTTGTAATTTCCTGCCCTGATTCTTCGAGTTATCGTATTGATTTCCCGATTCTAAGTACAGGCATTCCGTCGGGAGGCCCGCTCCTGCCACTTCTCTCGACTTGAAGACTTCGGCGTTCGATCCGAAAGAGAAAGTTTGGACGAAATTCCCTCCTGAGGGATCCAAATACACACCTCCCCATCAATCTTGTGACTTCAAATGGAAGGATTATTGCCCTGTTGTTTTCAGGTAGGAGCCAAATCGTTAATCTTCTTGCATGAAATCTTTTTTTTTTTTTTCACTATACGACCATCCAAATCCGACCCAAACCAACTATTTGGGTAGGATAATATCGTTTTTTAATTTAAAAAAAAAATTGATGTGAACTTAAATCGAAATCAACTCAAAATTTTAGATTGTATTCGATTCATATCGAATATACGATTAGATTGAGTACTGATCTAATTTTACAAGACCCGATTATGTTAGATAGAGTTGGTTATCTGATCAAATCTAAAATTTTAGTTAAAGTTGCCCATCGAATGTGCACCCAATCCAAAATTAGCGTGAAATTTTGGATCGGATCAATTATTTAACATGTTCTAGTTCATATGTAATTTTATAAAACACGATCTATGAGATCATATCTATTTTTTATTAAAATTCAACCCGAACCCAAAGGTCCCACTCTTAACTTGTTGAAAAATTGCTGTGGTGGTTGACATTTTCAAGTTCTAGATTGAATTTAGACTGATTTTTTGGGGTAAATTTTGTACATTCAGGACTCTTAGGAAACTGTTTAAGGTAGATGCTGCTGACTACATGATATCGATCTGCGGAAACGACGCTCTTCGAGAACTCTCTTCCCCCGGAAAAAGTGGAAGCTTCTTCTACTTAACGCACGACGATAGATACATGATTAAAACTATGAAGAAGGCCGAAGTTAAAGTAAGCTCTAATCGATTTTAAATTAAGATTAAAGTTAGCTCTAATCTTAATTCGAATAAAAACTGCAGGTTCTTCTTCGGATGCTTCCAGCCTATTACAATCACGTTCGATCCTTCGTGAACACGTTAGTGACCAAGTTCTATGGCCTTCATTGTGTGAAATTGACCGGAGCCGCCCAGAAGAAGGTGATGAAATGGCTCCAAATCGATCTATTCGAATATAAATGGTTATTTTGCATTCTCATTATTTATCGATTTACAGGTCCGGTTCGTCATTATGGGAAATCTCTTTTGCTCTGAATACGTTATTCATAGACGATTCGACCTTAAAGGCTCTTCCCATGGCCGTTTGACCGATAAACCCGAGGCAGAAATCGATGCTACCACAACCCTTAAAGATCTCGATCTCAATTACATATTCCGGTTGCAAGGAATCTGGTTCCAAGAATTTTGCAGGTAAAGCAATTACATAGCAATAAACATAAATATTTGATTTTTGTTTTTGTGAAATAAGTTTTTATTTCATGCAGGCAAGTGGACAGGGACTGTGATTTTCTTGAACAAGAAAGAATCATGGATTACAGTCTATTAGTCGGCCTGCACTTCCGAGAATCGTCGACGAGGGAACCTCGTACTCCAACTTCGTCAGGTACTGTTTTATCGATGAATTTGATTTAATTTCCGGGTCTGAAATGCATAAACTCAAGTGTTTTTTTTACAGGAAATGGAGATCTTGGGCATGAAGCCTCTAATCGTCTTTCACGGGTCGACATGGACGATCATCTCGACCCGAACAAGTATAATTCGATCTCCTCGGAATTTTTTTTAATCATGTTTTCTATCCAAATAAGAAATTTTCATATGAAAATTTGCAGGTGGGGGTCGATTACACTAGGTATAGACATGCCGGCCAGGGCAGAAAGAACGGTCCGAAGAGACGGCGAGGCTCAGCTGGTCGGAGAGCCCACCGGAGAATTATACGAGCTCATTATATTCTTCGGTATTATCGATATTCTACAAGACTATGATATAAGCAAAAAACTCGAGCATGCTTACAAATCGATGCAGTACGATCCGACTTCGATCTCAGCCGTTGATCCAAGACAATACTCCAGACGATTTCGAGATTTCGTCTTCAAAATATTCGTCGAAGACACTTGATTTCATAGCCAGCCATGGCCGTTCCGGTGAAGCCGGCGACAGTGCTCGGCCCGGATTGGAGGTAGACTCCAGCCGAATGGCCTTGATCACGCATAGTAATTTTGACCATTTTTATGATGCTATGTTATAAATTAAAGTACGGTTAGAAATATGTAATATTGTTTTAGATAAGTTATAGATAGAGAAATTGGAAAAGAATTCATCAAAAGGAAGAACAACCGTTGACTTTAATAGATTTGTTCTCAGTCCTAAGTCAACCACTCCAATCGATATGTTATAAATTAAAGTCAACCTTTGACTTTAATCGATTTCTTAGCTCGTAGCACACCGGTGTTTGTCTCGATCAATTGACCGGTCGTTAATCATTGACGTAAACAATGATTAACGACCGTACCTATTAATTAACATCGTGTCATCGTACAGCTGAGAACGTTTCGGGGAAATTAAGGTTAAATAAAACAAAAAAATGTCGATTGCATGATCAATTGTAGAGATTAATTTGGAGGGATTTGATCTACAAAATCCTCGTGGCATTAATAACGAAAACGATTCGCTCCAAATTGAGAATGGTCGAGATTTTTGAAATCTGGGCTTCAAATGTTGGTCGAGTTTTCCAAATCGAGGGAGAAGCAAGCAGCCTCTTTCCTTGTTCCAAAATTCAGAAATCAAATCTGCAAAATCTGGATCAAATCTCTCAGATCGAGGCCAGAGCATGGCCTCTTCCGCCATTAAAACCCCCTCTTCCTTATCCTTCCAAACTCATCTTCTTCGTCTTTACTTTCTCTCTCTAGAACTAGAAGGGTCCGCCATTGATGGGTCTGTCTGCAGAAGCTCAGTTTCATGTGCTGGCCGTAGATGATAGCCCCATTGATCGGAAGCTGATCGAAAAACTCCTCACAATCTCTTGCTATCAAGGTTTTCTTCTCTTGCTTGCATTCGTGGATGAATTCTCCAAGACTGAATTCCTTCTGGTTTTCTTGCAGTGACGACCGTAGATTCTGGGATTAAGGCCCTGCAATTTCTGGGTTTACAAGAAGATGAAGAGAAGAGAGGGGACAATGATCATACTGTTCTTCCTGAAACTCTTCATCAGGTATTGTTATTTGTAGGAGTGCCACGGTCCGGTCTGGTTTATTCCACTGCAGTTCCATATTTTAAATAAATAAAAAATAAAATTAAAAAAATTGTATGCGATTGAGTTTTGAATGATTTAACCGGATTTAGAATCAAATTTTTTAGTTTATATAGAGTTTTATTTGGGTTTTTTCCCTTCGTTGTTTTTCTAATTTCACGAGTTTTGATAATTGGGTTCGAAACCGAATCAAAACCGGTGATCCCAGTCCATCTGGTCCGGTTATTCCCTGATCTAGTTCCATATTTTAAACAAATAAAAGGATAAATTAAAAAAATTGTATTGAGGTAGAATTTTAAGTGATTAACTAGATTTTCGAGCTTATATTAAATTTTATTTGATTCGTGACCCATAATCCGATTCTAGTTTTACGAATTTTTAGAATTAGGACTGAAATCAGATGAAAACTGATAGTTCTGGTCCAGTTTTGATCACACATGCTCTTTTTATGCCTAAAATGATCAATTTCTGTCACTGCAACTCCATTACAGGATATGGGAGTAAATTTGATCATCACAAATTACTGCATGCCTGGAATGACTGGTTACGATCTCCTCAGAAAAATCAAGGTATTTCTTCACTACACATGACATATAATGTTCATTTTCTTCACAAAAAAAAGGAAATCTTTCTAAATTTTCATGATAATTATGCAGCAATCGAAATCTACGAAAGACACACCAGTAGTGATCATGTCGTCGGAAGATAATCCTTCGAGAATCAACAGGTTTATTCGAATTCCACCATCAACCGACTCGATCCTCCAAAGATTCAGAGAACGATTTCTAATTGGGTTGATCTTTCTGTCTGCCAGATGCCTGGAAGAAGGAGCAGAAGAGTTCATACTAAAGCCTGTAAAAATGGGGGATGTGAGAAAGCTTAGACCAATTGTGATGAGAGGAAGGGACAAGGAGAATCTAGATGGAAGCAGCAGTGGACATAAATGTATTGGGGAAGGCTGATTGTGTTTTAGAAACAAGACCAAAATTCATATATTCATAGATACAAAATTCTTAAGTAATAGAAATTCAATTGTTTTAAGTTGAATTGGCTAACCGACCCGTTGAGATTTGGCCCGCCGGCCAGCCGAAGAGGATGAAATTCACGCCGTTGTTGAAGAATCCTAGAAGATCATCTCTCGACTACGTTAATTTGGCCGGAATCAGAGTTGGTCGGAAAATCGTCGACATTCCACCGAGTGCTTTGGCTTTCAATCCCGTCACCGGCGCCGGAACGATTATCGATTCAGGTATCGCTTTAGTGGATAACTCAAAAATGTCTCCGGAGTGATACTAAGGTTATGCTGATCGCAGGTACTGTCTTCACACGGCTTGTGGCGCCGGCGTACACGGCTGTGAGGGACAAGTTCCGGCAGCGGGTGGGCAAAAACCAGACAGTCTCGAGCCTTGGTGGGTTCGACACTTGCTACACCGGCCCAATAGATGAGCCGACGATAACCTTCATGTTTCCCGGCATGAACGTGACGCTTCCGACGGAAAATATCCTCATCCACAGCTCCTCGGGATCCACGACTTGCTTGGCCATGGCGTCGGCGCCGGATAATGTGAACTCAGTCCTCAACGTCATAGCCAGCATGCAGCAGCAGAATCACCCCATTTTGTTCGACGTTCCCAACTCCCGTCTCGGCGTCGCTCGAGAACTCTGCACCTAAAAACCCATATTTTCAGAACAATGTTTCTATGTGGTTTCATTTTGGTCTGTGCTTTGATTTTGAACATTTAAGGTTGTCCGATGAAGAAGATACAGTAGGGAAAAATGGTTGCTTTCATTAATTGAAGAATAAACCAAGTCCCAATTACATATTCATGAAAAATATATCTGATTTAATGAATTGGGATTATTAAAATTAGATATGAGTTAAACTCAATTGAATAATCAATTTGGTCCAAATTCGACTTCAATTTTTAGATTGGTTTCAGTTTAGGTTCACTTTCGATCCTGTAAAATTTAAATTTGTGGGTTATCGACCTAAACTAATTAAAATTTAATTATTTTCTCACAAATTTTACATTGATAAGCTGATTCACCCGATTCTAACTAGTCAGTTCTGTAAAATTAGATCTAAATTCAAAATGATCTTACATTAGATCCAAACAAATATGACTCAAAGTTTTGAGTTGGTTTCAAGATTTACATCAATTTTTTTCAAATGAAAAACTGATCTGATTCGATTCAAATAATCAATTTGACGGGTCAATCTAAAATGATTGTCACCCCGTACACTCTACTCGGCTTTCATTCGGTGCTTAGTTTTCTCGGTTTTTGTTTTTTATCAGCAGGTTTGGGTTTTTACTAAGCTCCCAACGGTATTTATTAAATTATAACTGAAGTCGGATACATTAGTGCACCAGAACCGGACCAAAGCTGACCGAAATTTGCAGTTCGGACAAACCAGCCGGTCCAGTTTGATTTAGTACGCTCCTAGTTCGATCACAAACCAGCATGTGAGAGATCCAACAGAACGCCGACGGTCGCCGGTATCACCGCCGCCCACTAACTCTCCTTCGTCGGTAGAACACCGATATCAACACCGGCCCAGTTATCCTTTCACAGTTTATATCTTTGGTTGTTTTGAAATTGTTTGGGTGTTCTTCTACATGGAGTCAATTGAAATCCATCCTATCACTGTGGAGTTAGATTTTATTGTTGCTGACCTGAAAACCCGATCTCCGCTTCCGACGGCCGCCGTATACGGCTCTTCCATCTAGTCTACCTCCGGGAATGGGAGCTCTGGCGCACGCTTACGTTTCAATAGGACGGCCAAGCAACGGCGGACGGACACACACCGGCACCGGCACCGTGGTAGTAGCATGCCGGCACATTACAGTATCAAGGACAAAATCGGTCGAACAGAGACGACATCCCGGTCGGAGCAGCTGATAATGGAGACCTTGAAGAAGATCGAGAAAACGAAGGTGGATGTTGAAATGATTTTTCTGTTTGTGCTAACTAATTGCAATATAATATGAAGAATGAAGAAAAAAGGAGAATTCAATTGCTGTGATGATCTCATTGTACATGAATAAAGAAGCTACCGGAAAAATGGCCGGAGCCCGGCGATACCCACGAATCTGAAAGCTTCGACTATCTATACAACGACGTTCCGGCATCTACATCCGACGGCGAGATCGCCAAAAACATCAAAGCAGCCATGATTCCGACGGGAAAGAAGAGGAGCATCAACGGCGGAGGAGGAAGCGGAGGGAGCATCACCGGCAGGACGACCAAGGAAGCCGCCAGAGCAGCGAGAACCAAAACTGACACTAAACCAAAACACCGGGCCATGAAAGTAAATACGTTCTTTCCCTCGTCGGAGCTCCGATCATGTCCGTCAGAAACACCGTTATTAACGCGATTAACGTTAGAGGGGATAGACTGGGTCGGGTGCTCCGTTTTATAGTAACCCTTCGCCGTTTCTTATTTGGTTTCGACGCTGGACTGATCTCCACCGTCCATTTCTTCATCAACTACTTTGATTTTTCTTGATTTGAATATCAGTCAACAATTTATAATTTCTTTACCATTTTGAATTTATAGGAATTTATTCTTAGATTATACTAATTTATTTATACAGAAATCGCGATTTAAGGGACTCAATTAGTAGAATTTCACGGTTAGTTTTCACTTGAATTTCGATCGATTTTTTGAAAAGACGTAAAGCCCCCTCAAACCCGAGATTAAACGACTCGACTCGCGATGTAAAACCGAGAAATTATTAGTCCAAAGGCAAGGACGAAGAGAACATGGGAAATCAGACAGAATCAAAGCAACATATCCCAACATATTCAGCAGATTTTTTGGATAAATTGCTAAATAAATAATCAATTATTTTTTATTATTTTTCTATAATTAATTAATAACTATTGCTTGCTTCCTACTTTCCTTTGTCTTATTAGACGTCTTTTGCCCTAACCCGACCATCCCCTCTCTACGATCATTATTATTTTATTATTTTTATTAATTAAATTATATTTTTGGAAATTAATTATAAAAAAATAAGAGGAAGATTGCGAGGAGACTAGAAGATAATCTTCTTAGAATTAGGAGTGATTTTAATTTTTAATAATTAATATGAATTGAACTTGGCTCACTTTCCGAATTGATTTGGATAAAATAAAATAATTACATTATAATACCAATAAAGATCCTGCCAAGAGGTGGGGAGAACCTTATGGTTTGCTCTTATTATTTATTTTCTAAATGTGACCGTGTGATAAAATAATTTAATGTATATAATATAAACGTTCTCTTAATTCATAGAGTAAATTGATATCTATCATATATTAATTTGCTAAAATATGTGTGTATATATATATATATATATATATATATATGTGTGTGTGTGTGTGTGTGTGTATTCATTTTAATTATTTAAAATTTTGAATAATTGCTCTTTTCTTTTAATGTAATGTAATATTTCAATATTATGTTTTATAATTATTAAATTTGATAAATCATATTTACTAATAAAAAAGTTGATAATAATTATTTAATTAGGTTGGTTCAAAATAGCATTAACTCTTTATTTTATTTTAGAGTAAGTCTAAGCTTACTTCTTATCATATCTCATGATATGTTACTGCATGATTGAGTCAATTCAAATACATTTAATAAATAAAAATATTATTTATTAATTGATGTAATTAACAATATTTTATATTTTATTATATAGATTTAGTATAAATTGGGTTGGAGTTGTCTAGAGTCATGTTAAGATATAACTTTTAGGTCTATTATAAAAGTGGATTAACTCATAATCATTAAATAATGATTTGCTTAATCAAATCTCAAGATTTCTCCAAATCTTCAACTTAGGGAGAGAAAAATCCACCAAATTAATTAAAGAGAATAATATATTATTTTAAAGTAATGTCATCATTCAATGAATATTCCTACTTTCATAATTATTGAAGAAAAATCTTAAAATAAAATAAAATAAAATAAAACTCGGGTTTCAATTATTAGAAGACGAATAAAATGAGGCCGAATTTAGCGAATATTCTAGGTGTTACTCAAACAACAATTGCACCTCTAACAAAGCATTTTGAACTGATAAAAAACAAGTGAACTCAAGTGGTAACTTTCATCAATAGTTAACAGTTGAGTTCATATCTGGTTGAGTTCATATCTGCAAAAAAGTAATGTTAAGTTTATCTTATTAGTATATTTTGTTTATTATACACGCTAACGAGTCGAGCTGTGATTATTCTAGTTAAATTAAATTGATTGTATTACAATTAAAATACTGCATCAATCACAACTCGACATATCATAAGACATATTTAGAACGTATGATAAAAAACTAACCATAACATTACTTTTTAAAATAAAAACATGTTTCAGGATTTAGTTTTGTTCATTAGAGGTCAGAAAACTAGTGAAATCAGAACCAAACTGTGTGTGAAACGATACTAAAGTGGAGTAAAATCTGACTCAAAATTAGACAAAACCCAGTATAAACCTAAAATTCGATTCTAAAACTAGCTTAATAATTTAAAATTTGACTTAAATATAATAAAAATATTTTATTTCTTAATTATAAAACAAAATCAAAACCAAATCTTGGATCCACAGCTTCTAGTTTCAGTTTTATTTTGAGACGAATTGTGATTGGACTTAGAACTGTCTCACTCTTAACTATGAATGTATTTGCAATTAAGGACGAGTGCTGAGTTGGTCGAGAGATTGTATGAAGTTACAGCTCTAAGTTAGTTCTTGATCACATAGTCTGAATGCTGACTCTTTCAACGACCTCTAGATCAAGTGCCTCGCGCTCTACTATAAAAAGTAGCCAATGGCCAATGGGATAAAATCATTTCACGTATGATTTAAATAATACAATATGATTGGTTGTTAAGAGCAAGTTGTACTAGTTCTAATTGTACTGGATTGTTTCGTGATCATTATGTGGGACCAACAATTGACCAGCCAGCGCATGATTTTGACTAACTCTCACCGTCCGATCGATCCACTCGAATCGCTCTCTCTCTCTCTCCTAGACAGCCTCTGCGTCTCGTTCGCTCACCCTCGACCGTAACGAGGCCCAAAACAGAGGCAAAACAACGATTCACCGCCATTACTGCGCGCAACAAAGGAATCGATAGCCGGCGTCGAGACGAGGACTGGCAACGATGGAATCGTTGCGCTGTGGAAGAGCGAGCAGCTTTGGGAATGCGACGACGATAGGAACATACCTCGATAATGTTTTTGCATTGTGAATTTCGAACGGAGTTTTTTTGCTTTTGTTTGCTTGAAATGTCTGATTTGGTGGCCCGGACGGGTCGGCATCAGCAACGGTACGAGGATGGTTGCCGCCTTGTTGCAGGGTACTTTTTCAATTTATGAATCTCCGCCTCTTCCAAAATGTTTGTAAAGATTTTACGTCTTTAAATTTCGCGTAATAAGTCAATGCTAATCGGTCGTTTTCATGGCCCCCAGATGTTCAAAGTTTGGTGAAATGATGATTTGTGTTTCTTTGATTTTATGTTTTTAATAATAAATATTCTGGAGATTTCATTTCAGTGGATTGATTGTATTTTTTCTTATTTTAATTAAAAAGAACAATCTACGTCAGCTTAATCATCAACTTCTTATGGTGCTGCAATGATGGTGTTTGTAATTGTTTCAAAAGAATTTTGTTATGTGTAAATTGATTCAATCTTTCTCTGTAAATTGTGTTATGTGTGCATGTCTCAAAATCAGAGACGTATCGTCAATGGCGATTACATTTCTTTTTTTTTTTTTAATATGTGATCTTGTTGACATAATAAGGAGGTGGGAATGCAAAATCACATAGGAATTTCTGGTTTCTTGTAAATTTGCTAAAAAGCTTTACTTTGATCTTCATGAATGAGGTTAACTGGAGACGGTTCTTTAGTTCCAATTTGCTCATCGGATGCTGTTTTTAGGTGTATTCCTTTTAGGTATAGAAGGTCCCATGAAAGTGACGATGCATGTTCTGGGAAGATTGTAGAGGTGCTTATGATCAACTCATCTAGTGGACCTGGGCTGTTGTTTCCAAAGGTATGAGGAATTTATGATTATCTCTGGCGCATGAATGTTGTTCGTCACTTTTCTTGTTCTTCTGTCAACCCTTTGGGACTCAGATTATTATTATTCTATGGAAAGTTCCATCAAATAATATGTTCCAAGTATTTGACAGTAATTCCATTAAATTCAGTTTTTTCTACTTTCTAGAGGGTGGAGGTTGTTTTCATCCTGATAATTCCATGCACGATATGTTTCAAATGGGTTCAATTTCATTTCTCATAGAGAACATGCCTCAGTTTTATGGGTTCTTACCACCTAGGAATCTGAACTTAGTGGTAAGAATTGGTTTTTGGCTGCTTAATGCTGTCTGAACGAGGGACGTATAGAATTATGCATGAAGATCATGGTAGTTTAACTGGTTTATGCTACTCAAAAGAGAGATTAAAGTACTCTCTTTTTGTTATAAAAGTAACTCCCGAGTGTCTTAGATAAATATTCTTTTTTTTTTGCTGACATGGAATACTAAGACCAAAGCAAGGGAAAGTGACACTTTGTATCAGCTGCCACATCCAGATTCCTAGATCTACACGATCATGTTATGATATTGGCATATTTTTTTCAATGGTGCACTTGAAAGTAAGCATGTTATGGTTACTCACTTGGCACTTCATTCGATGACACTTTCCTCGGTGAAGACTCTCAATCGATTAGTACCCATGAGACGAGGAACCATAACAGAGGAACTGTTTGCTGCATCTGTCAATCTACTCAGTTCTCCATTCATCATTTTAGAAATTAGCTGTGTGCTGATTTGAGAGTATGCTCGAATAGGAGTAGCGAGGAGTTTGTTTGACCTAAGAACTTCAGTCGGTTTAAATGTGTGTCCTTGCACAAATTTTTTTTATCTGACGAGTTGTTCCCATTATCTTGAATTGCTAGGTTTGTGAGGAATCATTCATCAAAGTTTATTCGAAGTGAAAGCACCTTGGCCATGATTCTAATATGTTTACATATTTCCATTTGAAGTAAATAAATGAGGCTAATTAATTAATGCTTATAGGTTGTAAATGTAATAGATGCCGCGATTGCTGTATGCTGGACGTGTTTGATGATAAGCTTCAATTGCAGAAATCTTTTTTCTTGTTTTCTGTAGAAGTAAAAATTTCATAGTTGAACTATTATTGAACCAGCTTTAACCTGGTGTCTAAACCCTGAGTTTGATGTTAATAGGGTGGGTGGGAGAATGATGAGACTGAGAGGGAGGCTGCTGTAAGGGAAGCTGTTGAAGAGGCTGGAGTTCGTGGCGAACTAATGGTGAGATACTAATTATACTTATGCAGGTTTTTTTTATTAACTTGTCATGGTAGTACTCAATTCAAATTCAACTGTTTCTAACCTGTAAGTAAGATTTCTAAGCAAGGAAAACTCCAGTCAATTGGTGGGATCACAAATAGAAATCGGCCGAGATCATAAAATGCAGCCAAAAGCGTTGTTTTTATCTGTTATAAATAAGACAGATTCATACTCGACAAACACATGTATGCAAAACTAAACTTTGTCCACTTGGCCAGAGATAACTCCTGATTATATAAATGCTTTTTGTTTTTCATCACTGTTCTCTGATTCAAAATAGTTCGATTACAAAACTGCTGACTGGTATAGCTAATAAGCAAAGCATGTGTTCATGAATTGCTTTTGGGATCTAAAGTTTCCTAATAGTGGAATCTGTTCACTTTATATGATCGAGGTTTTTCCGAAAGATGAGTTTTTTTTCTAATTTGAAAGCATCCAAGACTGTTCATTTCCCACCTGTCAGTGGATCACCGTTGTTGAAATTCACACAATGTGATAATATTGATAACTCTTTGCACATAACTTTGAAACACATATGAATCATGACCATCATTGTGATTTTGCTTCTGTTTTTCATTGTTCAACTGATGAAGCTGCCCAAGTTCATCGAGCATTAAGCATCGAGGTTCACGTGGCAGCTTTTTTAGTATTTTATCTCGTGTTCTTCGGATTTTGCTCTGGCTTTGCAATGCAAACCAAGGATTTTTGAACATCTTCTTTCTCGATGGCTCCTTGAATTTCAATCATGCTGAAGTTTTCTTTGATATTTCAAATATTGCCGTATAAATTTACTGAATTTGGGTTCAGGATCGTCTTGGATATTATCACTTCAAGAGTAAAACTCACCAAGACGCGTTTAGCCCGGACGGGTTGTGTAAAGCGGCCGTGTTTCCTCTGTTTGTGAATGAAGAGATGGAATCGTGGCCCGAGCAGAGCACGAGACAGAGAAGATGGTTGACCGTTTCAGAAGCAGTCGAGAATTGCAGGTACTCGTGGATGAGGGAAGCTCTCATTGATGGCTTTTGCAAATGGCTAGAGGACAACAATATGACTGTCTGACTTTTGCATGAAAAAGGTAATCGATTTTCGAGGTATGATTCGAAGTAGGTTTCGGAAGAACTCGAAGAAATTAGGAACAAAAACTCATGTTCGAGAATATTGAGGGTTTGGCTTATACTTAGTTTATTCATGTTGGACAATGGTACATTGTTTATTCGAGTAGTTCGATGTTCGGGTTAGAAATGAAAGTACGAACAATAATGTTGTTCGGGCTTGCATTGTGCGCGACAATTAAGGAAGTTTGAGATGGTGTTTCAATGACAGTAACGAAATACTAAAATGAAACATTATTTATTCGGCTAATATCGAATAAAACACCGAACTATTTGAGTACATATTATTTATTCGGCTAATATCGAATAAAACACCAAACTATTCGGTGGAACAATTTTTTTTGTGGTTGAAACATTAAACTTTCGACTACTTAGCAAATCGACCCACTGCGATTAAATGGACGATACAAATTACAATCTTTTATCATCCGTTCAATGGATCTTTGTCGATTTCTAACGATCGATTGTTTCGTGTTTGAATTGATCGAAAAATTGTTCCATGTATGAAATGTAAAACATTTCATAGTTTGATGAGTTATTCGATATTTACCCTTTATTTTAATTACAAAACTAACTAATAATATGCTGCATTCTCGAGTAATGAAAATAATTTCAAAAATAAAATCGATGTAATTTCTGAGCTTTTTAGTTTTATGCCGTACCGAAGCTTGGAAGCTCACCAAGCTGTGAAGCTCCGCAGCATTCCTCCGAAGTTCTCTTCTCCGACAGCCGGAATTATCCAATCTTGGAACGACTCCGACGCCGGCGCCGGTTCCGACGCCCATAGCTTGGAATCACAGTCGTCGACGGAGACGAAAGTGTCGCCGCCGTGAACCTCCATGTAACCCGCCACGTCGGAGTTCGGGCCGGTGAGTTGTTGAACCAGAGATCGGAATCTGGAAGCGCTAGTTTTCACCTTCATGGGGGTCGAAATATAGACTACTTTGACGGATTTGTTGGTTTTTCTTTGCACCCTTTTGAATTTCTGCAGGCCATTAACTCCGGCGAAGGCCTCCATTGTCGCGGAAATCCGAAGAAGCTCGACGATTGAGAAGAACAGAGACTGGTCGAAAATGGAGGAGATGAGCAACGTCATGGATGAGGTTTTTAAAAAGGTAACCATGTAGATTCTTTCCAAACTGGGTGGGTTTCCGGGAAAGTGGGGAGGTTTGAAAAAAAGGAGAGAAATGAGTGAGGAAGATGACAGCACAGAAATGGCCATGGATGATGCCAAAGCTTCGTCATCATTCCAAGCTTATGGGGATAAAAATTTGATTTTTAACGTAGAAAGAGTTTTTTTCATAATCAGTTGTGAAAAAGAGTTTTTTCGGTAGATAATCCAACTCAGCTTCGACGCACGTAGACTAGGGGTGGGCGGGCAAGAACCCTAAATCGGATTGGAACCAATTTTAATTTTAAAACACCGTAATTTATGGTTCGGTATCGGTTTTTAAGAGTAAAAAAAACCTGAAATCGGAATCGGGACAATAAGTCAAAAAAATTCTAAAATCAAGTGAAACTCTACCTAANACTACACCGGACCCGAGAATTGCATAGAAAAACTAATTTAAAAAAAATAACAGGTATATAATGAATCTGCTACGAAGATTGAATTATACTGCTAAGTTTTGTGACTATAACTTACATTATTATAAATCATATTTCGGATCACATGGAACACCGACCATCTTCAAATCTACATGAATTTTACGAAAGAAATCAACTGCGCATGGCCATCAATCCAGTCCAAAACCAATTTACACATCAAATCAAATTACGCTAAAATAAACTCATTTTCATATCGCGCAAAAAACGATCCATGGTGTGAATGATTTCGAGACCTTTATAAATCACTCAAAAAATGGAGAAAATCATCCCCGACTGGATTATTTCTACACCTCAAAAGGGATGATCTTGCTTGGCATAGAAAGCCTATTTCCATAATTGATTTGTCAGAAAAACTAAATCAGCACACTCATTTAAGAAACACATGAAGATTATCCGCACGAATCCAAATTCACGAATCAAATTTGCATGAAAAGATTGATCTATAAATAAACAATCTCCACTCATGTAAACAAAAATGATAAATGCGTCACATAGACTCGTCTCAATGTATCTCGAGCACATTTAGAATGTTCCTTCTATGATCATCAGATAGGAAATAAAAACCGGAGCAAATGTGTAGACAATTGTAGACAAAATATATAAAAGAAGCAGAAATATATTTTAAAAAAAACTTGAAATAGCTTACTTCATTTCCATTACCATTCTAGACAGACGATTTGGGAATCTTGTACTGTTTCTTGAGAAATTGAGAAGCCTCAGAATCACTTCTGTGACAAAGTATTCTTAATAAAGTCTTGGAATCAGCTCCCAGTTTGCCTCTTCCGCCCTCTATTTCATGACTGCTCACCGATCTCAAGTCATCTATCAGCTCTCTAGTCTGCATTTTTCCATAAATCATGTCTTAAGAGAAAGAGTGGGACCATCTGTGATCTATCCTTTCTCTTTCAAAACACTATCGTTTTTACGATCATGTTGTTTCATATTAAAATTACTGCATCAATCATTGAATGACACATTGGATTATCCTTAAAAGTGGTTTCTTTGGTCTAACAATGGATATTATCTCGAGATTCATATGATTCTTTGTTTTCTATTTTTCAACAAAAGATAAACATTCAGAAAGAAATCTGAGTTCATGATTGATGAGGATGCGTGTGAGTTGCAATTTAGTTAAAATATCAAAAAATCTAGAAGCAGAAGAACAAACCCCATAGCCGTGCAACTTTATAATGTCGCGAACACGTGCCACCTGATTTTCCACAACCCCTCGTGGAAGTCCATCGCCTCCGGAAATGAAAAACTCCTGCATAGCATCCGAAAGTAAAACTAAATAAATAAACCATCCTTTACCTTTTTCAAATTATTATGTTTTTAGTTCTACAAGAAACAAGAGTTCCTTATTCAATGATCATATACAAATAAATAAATAAACTTCACAAGAATTACTACACTTCAATAAAAAAAAAAATAATAATTTTGTTACTTTCATCATGTTGAAGGTTAAAAGTTCAATATGTAAGGATACCTTGAAAACTTCCAAATCTTCTTCTAGCAGCCTAGCGTCATTATGGTTGAATAAGCGTGATGGTCCACCATCTAACAGAACACGAACTAATCCATCCTGAGCAAATAGTGGTTTGATGAACACGAAAGCTTGAGGAAATAAAACATAATGGGGATGACAAAGAATTGAATTCATTAAAATCATCAAAATTTGCTACAGTTTACGTGAAAAATAAGAGAAGAGACGTACCAAGGAAGCTTGAAGGAGACTGGTGACTACTCTGTCCCTAAGTGCCTCAACAATAACATCACATAATTTGCTTAGTTCCTGCAGCCGTTTAGAATAAAAGGCAGAAGCTTAATTGAAATGAATTAATCGTTTTGGGGTAAGATGCAACAAGAAAATAAGTTCAGGATAAAATTTTTTGACAAAAAATGAGCATGAAGATGCAGATTGATTTAGCACCAAAATGAAGGTTCATAGTATTTTGTCAGGTCACGTGATATTTTTTTTTTAATAATTTTTTCAGGTCACGTGATATTTAGCTCCTGAAAAATATCAGGAGCATGATATTTTTCAACAAGGAAAAGAGGTATTTTTTGTAATAATGCTCAATTGATAATAATTATTGTGCTCAAATTCAAGTAAAAACTTTTTCAGTCTAACAAGGCTTTTAATGGGCTGAGAAGCCATACCAAGTCAAGTGGCTCTACAAGAACCTCAAATCGAGAAAGAGAAACACTGGGCTTATATAAGTTTTCAATAAATGGCTCCCTTAAATCCCAGAATATAATCTTAGTTCCTGCAACAGGCAAAAAAATATGTTATCTAAGGGGTTCAAGCTTTTATTCAGAAGATGAAGGGAAAAATCATCTAAATTCTTACCTGTAAACTCACAAATGCGATCCATAGCAGTATTTATGTCTTTCCTACTGCCGTCAAATGTGTCCTTTTTCATAGCAAAACTTTTGGACTTCAAATCCACGGTGTTTTCTATCGAAATAGAAAAAATATATATTCTCATTCAAGTGCCAAAAATAAGACAAATCGATTAGGAAGCAAAGGCTTATTAGGCATTTGACTCCTTTAATTATCTTTTTCCTAGGTATGCATCTTTTTCTCAGGTGTTAAGTAGTAGTCAGGTTTCATATTAGCAACCTTTCTTCTTTTCTGCTAAATAAAATTTTGCAATACTCATGATTCAGCCAAGCTGAGCAATAAATAAAAGGTATTGGTGCCAAGTATGAATAAATTGAATCAACCAAAACATTTTTAATCAGGAACTGTCACGAAAATAAAGCAAAAAATTTAATATGTATCGCATCTTTCGCTCTAACAGAATGATTTTTTTTAAAATAACTAATCATAAAGGTCTGTTAATCAACTGATTTGTGGATCAATAATCATGTAAGAGGAAAACAATAACGCATTGTAGATGATTGAGTACTTACTGGGAAGCACGTCCTGGGGCCTTTTTCTATTCCAGCGTTCCCATATACTATCTTCCAACTTTGCTAGTTGGCTAATTGCATACTGTAAATGTAACATGAAGAGAACTTAAAATGACATCTGGGATATAAAATGTACGAAGTAAAATGTATCAACGATGCATGGAAAATGCAGAAATTGTTACAGACTACTAAATAAAAAGACTCCCACAAGAAGCTGCAGGTGATTCACTAATCCCTGGACTATCCTTTGCTCACCAAAATGTTTTTGCAATAGCAATAATGATACTGATCTCCTCACTCTCGACCCCTTATGTTACTTTTATTTTATACTATACTCTCCATTACCATGAGTAACTTGACTAAGTTATTGAGCCAAATTCCTCCATGTCTTATCAACTTTCTCCCCTCACTGATTCCAGATGTCACTTAACTTGATAACTATTTTATGTAGTAAAGGATGAGAACAGAAATTATAAAAAGAGCAAATAGAAAACAAACACTTCCTCGTATCTATGGAATCAACTTGTTAAATATGGAGAACTCTATCAGATCAGAAACTACTAAAAGCAATAAACTGCTATTTATAGAAATAAGGACATCATAAGAGATAATGACCACAATATATTACGTGTTGCAAATATATTTGAAAGAAATAAATTGAAAACATTGAACTCACGTGTAGTGTATTCAACTGAACACACAAAATTTGTGTCGTCAAAACATTGATTTCAATAGATCTTCTTTCATCAGGCAACCTAGGATCAAACAATTCCTTCTTCACAAAAGCTTTTATTCCAGCTTCCTTCTTGTAACGTGTGAGAATAGGAATAGGAGGAATTAAATCCTCCCTGCTTGCTGTATAGCCAAAATCACAAACAAAATCGTAAGGAGCCAACTGGCTTCAGCTCACAATGATTAAGTTATAAATGAGACAGGAGCTATTGTAAGAAGAATGGTTTTTTGTCCATGAAAAGTCAACAAAAAAAGGACAAGTCCCGATCAAGCAATTTTCCTTTTTATTTGGTTCAGAGTTGTTGAAATAAAGGTATCACCTCTGGAAGAGTCTTAGCCGTGGGTGTGGGTGTGGGTGTTTAGCAATTAACAGGGTTACTGAAAGCCATCACTTGGTTAAAGAAATCAATTTCCTTGAAGATAGTTTCTCTCAATGAAAAATGGAAGTCTTCCGAGAGTTTTGTATAACACATACCCAACATGCTAATGACGCGATTGGTATAAATTTGAAATGCATTGTCAATGCCTCGAAACAAGCTATTCAATTCTGAGGACCTCATCGGAACTTTAAGATCGAAAAATTGATCGACAGTCTGCACAACATGGCTTATTAAGTTTAACACATGGATAAACTTAAGAGAGAAAAAAAAAACAAGTAGCATAAAAATAACACAGACACACAAATATTACATTACCTGAATGAATAAACATCATTAACAAACCACATCCAGAACATTTTTCTTTTTTCATAGAACTTCAAAACACTTTTCAATTTTCCTTACAGCTAAGCTAATATATGATTGGTAAATTAATTTGTAAATGTTTTGTAAACGATTTAAATGGTTGATAAACTAATAATTGTCACATTACCAAATCATACTAAGAACATTTTGATAATTATTTTGATTTATAAAAACTAAATCTTATCTAAAATCAAGTTTAAAACAGAAATAAAAGAAAAAGTTATCAAAAAATAAGTAATTTAAAGTACAAGGACCAAACAGAAAATTAAAGAGTCGTTTCAAAAAATGGAACTGAAAATAGATAATCAAAATCTGTAATGTTACAAGTTTTTTCTCAGAAATGGTTTAGTAAAAGAAAAACAAAAACTTAAATAATCAAACAATATTAGACCACTTAAATAAACAAATAAAATACTTTAAAAGAATCACCCAATGGTATGAAAAGGAAAAATCCTAGGGAATCCATTAACTGCTAATTAGCCTTTCCATAAACCAAGGCAGCAAGCACATTGATATGACATAGTCGACATCTAAATATTTAGAATGAAGATAAATTTAAGCGTAACAACTCTTGCCAAATGAAGAAAAATGGAATTGCTACAAAATTTTAGAGAAGCGAAATCATTATTGCAAAGATAAATTCATATCTCTGCGTACCAGGAGGAGAAATCTGTTTTTGGATTTTCCTCTCATTTAATGAGAAATAGCAAACAAAATCTAATTTTCTTCTTTTATTACCCTAGAACAAACAAAAAACATAATTCACAAGAAAGAAAACTATACAGATGTTGAAAAATTTATAACACGTAGATAGATATCAACCACAGCTTTTGCATTTTGATAATTTATCGCAATACATATACCTCCTCAACGATCCTGAAAACTTCAACAATTGAACTCCCATGCCTCTGTTGAGGTGATATTGAAACCCATGGCTGCAAAAGAATAAAAAGTAATTTTTGTAAAAGGGGTAAATAAAGAGAATGAAAAGCCAATGAACTTGCACAAAATTTACTACATTAATATTGACGACTTTCTTTTTAATTGAACCAAAAGTAATAATACTGCAAAGTTATTAAATATATACACTAAAAAAGGCCAATAATTAGCATGCCATTGAAATGGTGCAGTAGGTAAAAGTGAAATGATTCTTGTCAAAGGTAAGGAAAAGCAGACCCTATAATACACAGACCAATAGTTTTGTAACAACAATGTTGGGAAAATAATTCTACAACTTTTTATTAATATGCTGAATACATTTATACATAAACTAAAATGTAAACAAAGAAACTATATCTTAATTTTATCCAACATCAAATCTCCTTTGATGAGGAGAAAATCAATCCTAATATTTACATCTTTCTAACAAGGTTAAAGAGAAGAAAATACCTCTTGTTGTATTGCCCGTTCAACCCAGCTCAAAATTCTTCCAAGTTGTGAATTGACCCAGCGCAACACTAGAGTACCAGATATAGTTTCAATCTGAAAAAAAATAATTGTTAATAGGAGGAAACATAATAATAGGTAATGACTAGACACAATCCAGAATAAAATTATTCTCTCAATCACCTATAAGTGAACATTTAAAATTATGCTTGCCAAGATCAAGCAAACTAGCAAAGAAAATTTTACATCATTATTTGTGGAATAAACCAAAGATGCACTTTCGGACCTATAAAATTTATGAGAACATATTAATGGATGCACGTGATGAAAGGCCTTCAATCTTTTTGGCATTCTCTTAAAAAATGTTGTTCACCGTGGCGTTTCTTGAAACAAAAAAGAGGTCTTCTGATTTTGCAGTGTTTATTAATATAAAAAAATAATAAATGTTATAGGAAAACAAATGAAGATATTGACATATTCACGTATTTCTTTTATTTTTTACTTACCGCATAAGAACCTATAAAAGAAGAACGTAAACACAAGATCATCAAAGTGAAGAATGTTTGGGAACATTTTATCAATAAGACAAGGTAAAAAAAACTCCACAAGAATTCAGGCAGCTATATGATAAGGCCCAAAATCATAGGTCCGGCCTAATCTATAAGTGGGAAGGAAATTTTTTCTAGATAGATTAGGCCTTACCTATAAATTTGGGCCTTATCATTATACTCATTAATCTAACCTGGTAAAGAGTAAGTTTCCTACAGTAGCTCTCAGCATTTCCGTCTGCACATGCTGATCTAATATTAGCCAGTATGTCGTGCTCAAGGCTATCAGCTGCTGGAAATACAGAGACTACATCTTCAGTCATATGCTCAGCACTTTCAAGAAAGGGTTTCTGAACAAGCAAAATCACATTACATTAATATAGCTTTCAAGGAAAGGTTTCTTAGTATAGAACATTTTAAAATGTCCTCCACCTTATACCACTTCCCTTTGTTGATATACACACCTTTCTAGTAGGTACTTCGAATACAATCAGAGCTTAAAATGCACAAATACGGAGTGAATAGCCTTACCAACTTGTGTCCATACAGCTTGTGGAGGAGTGAAGCTGAAACTATTGTTGCTTGAGGATCCCTCTGAGATAAAATTGGCATGAACACAACTGTGTCGTTTTTCAAAATTTTTTTAGTTCCATCTGCAAGCAATGCCAGTGGATGTTCATGTGTTGTCCCGGTTTTTTCGATTGAATGCAAGACCTAGATGAAGAAAAGAGAAAGCAGAACTGGCTAATAAGTCCAAGATAAATATTAAATAATATTTTATTATCATTCCACAACAATATCACAGCCATTTTTTTATCCACCCAATATATCTAGTCACAAAAAATTCAAGAAGCAATATTAAGAGCATCTTTTCTTCTAAGGCAACCAAAATTTAGTAAAAAAAAGGTCATGTGATTTTACTATGGTGCTGTTTTTTCTCTCAGCTAAACCTTTAAATATTTGTTTCTTTTACTACTGACTATCTTTATTACCAATTAAGAAAAAATAATCGCTACAACAAAAAATTTTTAGAACAAAAATTTATTCTATGTATTGATAAGAAATTTTTGGTTGACGTACAAAGTATATATGACAGAGCTACCAAAAAGCAAGAACTTAATCTCCTATGGAATTATGGTACATTTTCTACTCTATGTTAGGTTTCATTTACAAGTAACTTATATTTAGAAAATAACATAAAACTTGAGCTAGATAGTTTTGCATGGAAATTTATCTCATTCTCCAATTTGAAATTTTCCTCCTATTCAATATCTATTTCATTTGGGAAAGAAGTTACCAGTAAGAAAAATTGAACCACTTACCCTAGCAAACGCATTCTTAAGAGATGATGATATATATAATTCAATCTGTTCTTTGTCTGTCATGGAATTATACATCATATCCTGCAGTAAACATGTGGAAGAAGTCCCCAACACTTAGATAATGTCATGCACAGTGAGGGTTGTTCGCTCAGCTCGTAACGAAATATAAAAGCCAAACTCCATAACGCCATCTCATTTCAACTGAACAGTAAAACACAATCCCTGTTAACAAAAGACATTTAAACTTGAAAAGTAAGACTGACCGCTTCAGATTCTTCCAGAAGAAGCCTCCTGACCAGCATCGAAGTTGTTAATATATTGCCCATCCTAGATGGATCCTACAAACCATATGATAACAATAGAGTAACTTTTATTGAGAGCTAGATAATTGATTCTTGAAAAAAAAAGCTCAAGAAAGATGTCTCAATCTGTCTTCCAAAAATTGAACCAACTTCTGTTCCCTACCTTAAAAAGAAATATGCTTTCAAGGATTGCAAAATAAGACACAAATAACAGGACTAGTTTCCAACCCAAAATTCGTGAGGCCATATTTACTCTTAATCACTGCATGCCACATGGAAACAACCTCCAACAGCAATCTTAACACCCATTTACCAACAAAAGCTTAATTTTTTTTATTTTCATGTTACTGCTCCCAAAGCCGCTTGGAATTCAGGATTAACAATAACCTCCCAACATTTTAAATTTTATTGTTATTCATTAGTTTTTAATTATCTTAAAATTCATAGATTTTCTTTATGATAAGTAAAACATCATATCAGCAAACAACAAAGGGAATTTTTTTCATCAATGCAATCCTGATCTATATATCCAACCTCAGTAAAGTGCATATGGTAGTCTTCAAGCTGCTTATCAGCCCACTTCTGAATGGGTGCTAAAAAGGAACTTAAGAAGGAAAAATCTCGCATGACACCTTCACTTTGAATTTTGGAATGCAAACTTTTCAAGTGTAACCGCTCTTGTGGTCCCCTTTGCTCCTTTAAGGGAATTTTTTTCAACTGCTCAATCGCATGTTGCAGCATTCCTTTCTCAGTTGTCACAGCATACTATATTGGAGCAGAGAAAATAGTCAAACAGATGATGACAAGGTTTGGAACTAAACAAAATTTATTGCTGACATAGAAAATAAACAAAAGAGGGCAGTTGTACATTCGTGAGTCATTCATCATAAAATTAAAAATAAATCTCTAGAAATTTCCAGCAAGAATAAAATTAGGGGTGGGCGAATCTGACCCAACTCGACGATCCGATAAGGTAATCGGTAAGGTTATGAAAAAATCAATCCGATTTTCGGATTGTTGTCGGATTGAGATATTTTTAATAACCTCGATTCTGAACCCCGAGTCTCTGAATGTCTTCGATCGATCTTCATCCGATCGATTCCGAGTCTCCGACCCTAACTCCATCGCCCAACGCCGACGAACGCTCAGCTCAGCGTAGGCATCCGAGTCTCCGACCCTGAACGAACTCCGAACGCCGACGACCCTAACCCCATCGCCCTGCTGCTCCGTCGAGGTATAAAATTTTTTTTTTTTTTTTTAATCTGAATGCATGTATTTTTTTTAATCTGTCAGATTTCTTGTTCAATCACTGCATCTTTTGTCGAATTTCAGTTTCCAGAACTCACAATCAACTTTTGCTAACGAAGGCTTGCTCTTGCACTGCATTGGATGGATTAACGGAGGAAGTTTTTTTTTTGTCAATTTATCCGTTCCGATCGGATCTGTCAGATACGGATCGGATTCGGATTCGGGTGTTTTGAGTTTTCAACGCTAATCGGATCAGATCCGATAATCCGATAAATTATCGGATTTACAGAAATCGGATCAGATCCGATCCGATCCGTGGTCACCCCTAAATAAAATGACTGATCAAATTTAAGTGTTTAATAATAGTTTCTGTTAAATTACAAAAAAATTTACATTAATGCCCCAGAAATTTGTAAGTTCTTATAAACTAACTAAAGAGCATTATTCCGGGACCAAATTTTCTTTCTCATGACAATATAATAATACTAAATAGTACAATTTTTTTCTAAAGGTACTATAACAAACTATACACTAGATTTCAAATATTCAAAGAGCATTAGAAATTTGATACACCCCTTGTATGAAATAATGAAAATGGATAAAATTAGATTTGATTGAAGTAAAATGCAAAAACGAAAGTAACAATCAATTCGAGGTGCATGCTTCCTCCCGAGCACATTAATGAATGTTTGTCACCCCATAATACTTTAACATAGACAATATTTAACTCCCTAATAGATTAGGCCTTATCAGAATCTAACATAAAGAATGAATGCTAAAAATGCATGGTCCTCAATTGGTCATCCCTTCAACAAATAAGAAAAAGTTAAAAAATCTGAATTTTTTTTTTGTCAAATGAATTGATATACTCATTGTAATGTGTTCTCAAAGTCGCTCTAGAGTGTTAAAAGAATTTGGGTGTCCAAGAGAGACCTCCGGGTATTGCAAAATTTTTATATGATGGTTAAAAAATAAATACATTTTATGCTTCCAAAAATATAGAAAACTCGCCGATGTAGACTGACCATACGAAACAGAAACTGCCATGACTAAAGTATTGCCAAACAAAAAGAGGGAAGCTTCCCCAAGGAAAATAAGAAATATAAGTGACAATTTTTCTTTCTTATTGGCAAGAAGTCCACAAAAGAAATAGGACCTAAAAATTTGACATAATAGAGTGGAATCCAATTCTATCCATAAAATTGATCTATTCATGAGAAACGTCAACAAAAGAATGACACTCAAATTATAAAAACCAAAAAAGTGTCAATAATATCACTCCATAAATTTTATTTTATTTTTGGTGGAAGTCAACTTGGAATGACATTGGACAAATAGTGAAATTTGCTACAATTGTTGTATAAGATAGAATAACTCAACATAAGATGTGTTCAAAAAGTGCTTTTCAACTTAGGAAATCTGTTGACTCTTACCTGACGAAACAATACCCAAGCATAGCAAGTGTAATGGATGGTCTCTGTGATGCCTAACACACGCCAAGTGGACTTTAGGAGTTCAAGAATTTCTTCCACTTCCTTAAACAAAAAAAAATTGTCCATGAGAAATCCAATACACAGATTATGAGAATGCTAGATTATTTTCCAATACTAATGCAGGTGAAAAAATTTCAGCTTCGAGAGGAAACATATAAATAATGGACATGATTCATAAAATCTACTTTTTAGAATTATTATTTTGTTTTTGAATAAATTTTAAAAAATGCATTTAAATATCTAGCACAAACTTTTAGCATTTAATAAATTTACACATGAACCAAGAAAAATAGAAAGAGTTGTGTAATAGCCTCTAAATATTGACTCTCACAACTAATTACCCTTTACTACCTAAAAGTGGACAACCATGAAACACAAAGCTCTAGCCCTGCTACAACATTACATAATAAACTGACACTAAGGTTCGTATGTATAAAAACAAAAAAATTGTACTGGGCTTTAGATCATGGTCCGTGTCTCTTGGAATATAAAAACACAAAATGGAAAAAAAAAACAAAATATCAAACCTCTGTTAATTTTCCCTCATCTAACATATCAAAAACACTGAGCAGAAGCTTCTCATAGAGTCTGACATTCAATGGATAGCCATCTGACCAGTGGCAAACTTCACCAGTTAAGTCACCACGAGCTGGCCGCTCAGCAAGTGGAATAGCAACATCTCTCAAAGATCTCAAGCATTCAGTTCGTTGGAGTTCAATAGAGGAAGATGGAAGAGACTGAAACAAATCAAGGGGACGGATTACCCAAAATAATGAGGAAACTAAAGCAAATAAGAAGTTTCTCACGTTATTTCAGTGATTAATATTAAAAATGAAAATTGAAAGCCAAGATGGTAAAAATAATTCAATCATATTATAGACATACAGCACTAATAACCAAGAACGTGGCCAGACACAGACCTCAGATTCTTCTATCTTTGATAAAAGGATCCTCAATTCACTTGCTTTGCGACCAGATTCCCCAAAACCAACAACAGGGTGATTAACAAGTCCCTCTTCCAACATATTCAGCTGTAAAGACAAATTTATGATGATTTGTGATTCACAAATGAATTTAGGGGAAACAAAAGAAGTTGAAGCACTGACCTGCCTCTTTTGCCAACGTATAAATGCCTTTTTGTCAGAAAATTCAGTCCGTGAAACACAAGTCAATAATTCCAAAGGCACCAATAGAGTGTCCATTCTTTTTCCCGCTTTTCCTGAAAGGGCATTTAGAAGACCTTTTCTAGTTCTACAATCCATTGCCTCAGATATCTGCATTTATAGGTCAATTGGAAAATATATCGACTTGTCAAACATGCATAAAAACATAACTATTCAAAATGATGGAAAGAATTATGCAACATAAATAATTAAGAAATTCGTGCTTCAACTATTTATGTCCATCACACCCATTCAGTTTCAATTCATAAATTAGGCACTTCAAGAAGGTTAAATTCAAAATTACCGAAAAAAGCTATTTCAAACCTACATTCAAATTGTTCGTTGAATTTATTATACAGAAAAGTGATAACTTTCAACAAATGTTAGTTCTTCAAAATACCTCCAACTGTACTCGCATGATTTCCAGCAACCCGACCAACCCTGGTGCACGTTGAGATTGACTCGCTACACTTTCATTTCTACTGCGCCCGAGCTTTCTTATCAACTTTGACTTTTTGTCCTTTTTCTTTTCTATTGATGGTACAATAAGGCCACTGTCGAAACCGTCCATGGATGAGTTACATGCATGAAAGCAAAAGAAGAATAAAAATACCAGATCAGTATTTACAACAACGGCAGTCCCACTTTCACTTAGCAAGCAGCAACAGCTACTGAACTCATAAGAAAAGGATAGCATAATGGATGTATACCCTGAAGCCCCAGCACAAGCAAGAAGTACTTCATAAGCAGTTTCACGAAGATCATCTTCAGTAATACCTGAATGCAACAAGAAGTTTGCCTCATCTCACTATAGTTGACAAAATTGTTTACATAATCCGGCAAGATGCACAAATAGCTAGAATTTTTGTAGCCATATTTTTTTTTATTACCACATGACAAAAGGAAAAAGAACCTTAGGTGCACAATACAATACACGCAACAACTTAAAATGAATTATGTTCTTTCTCTTTCTTTAAATGAGACTAAAATATATAATCATAATTGATAGATTCCAGGAGCTTTGAATAGAGACCACCGCAAAACAGCCAAGATTTGTGAAAATTTACCGGTTGAGAAAGATGGCAATGCAAGAGCAAAATCTGCGGCGTCATTTGGATTTCTTCTCACCAGCCTTGCGCTGTCAACAGTTTCTAGCATATCATCATCCTCAAAATCTTCAATATCATCCACAGTAAGTTCCTTAACTTGCACAGAGCTAAATGACTCTGACTCTGATACAGTTGACTCAACAAGTGATGGCGTGTAAACTGGAGGCGGTGTGTAAACAGGAGGCGGCGTGGAAACATGAGGAAAATGCGCAGAATTTGAGAAAGAAGGAATAACTGGTGGTGCTCTTTTTGGCGGAGAACCTGATGATTCAGGAGCAGTGACCAAGAAAAATTCATCCGTTGAACCTGTATTATTCTGGGAAATAAATAAACATAAATATTTATACCAATATGATTATCCAAATTTATGCTAAACATACATCGCCAAATATATTAACTGCGTGAGTTAAATAGAAAAGATAACTAACATATTGGAATACTTTTCCAAAAGAAAAGTCATTGCTTACCATCTGAGGTAACTCGGTATGATCATGATAATCTCTGATTGCTTCTGAGAGTTCAAGCATAGTGCCTAATTCAACGAAAAACTGTGAGATTTCACTTTTTTCGGTCACAGGCTACAAGAAAAAAAATGAGAATATGTGACATGTCCTACCTTTTTTAGCACAATTCACTACATAATCCACGCTAACTTGGTCCAAATCCACGTCCTCTAAGGAAACGGCACCGGGAGGCATTATAACTTTCTTTATCAAGCTACCAGATAAAATAAAATCAAGGAGCATTCGTCTGTCTCGCCTGTGGCGCTGTAAAAGCTCAATAGCACTTTCTCTGTAACATCAACTACTACCTCCATTATACCGAAAAGTAGAAAATAAAAGTTACATACGTGTGACCAGAGAAATCACCAAGAAATGGATTGGAAAAAACTTACTCTTCCATGGTACAGATTGACAATGAGCAGCTGTTTAATTCTTCTACTGATTCCAGCAGCGAATCAACGCTCCAAACCTTTCCATTCCCATACAATTCAGCCCCTTGGCATCCAAAGCCTAAGCTTACTGTACTTTAAAGCTCTTGACGTTCAAGAAAATAACCTCTTCGGACAAAAGTAGATGCGCCTCAAGCTCACCAGATTCCAATTGAGAATCCGATTCAACAACTCCGACCTAGTAAATCACTTTTCAGCTTCATCAGAATAGTAAGAGACTGTCAAAATGTACAAAGACAAAGAAACAGAAGTCAATCACTGAAACTACGCAACTCAATCGAAGAATCGAAAGAGAAGAAGAAGGATTTCCAATCGCCCAAGAGATTAAAGAAACTCGAGATCAACCCGATGATACGAGTGACCTACGAAAGGGTGTGAAATAGAGCAGAATCTTTTTCTTCAACGACCTCCATTTTTCTGCTAATAATTTATGTATATATTTGATATTTCCTTGTATCCAGGCTGGGGGAACCGGGCATTGCGGGCAGATCGGTTCGGTCATTTAGAAAAAAAATCAATTTTCAAGCGATTTAATTCGGTTTGGATTTTGGTTCACATGACAATCCGAAAACAATTAACGTATAACCGGAATTTCGATTATTAGATTAAAAAATAATAATTAAAAATACATTTTCAATTAATTGAATAAATTTTTTTAATATGATAAATCAAAAAATAAGTGCAAACAAAATTTAACTAGTAATATTTATTGAATTTATGAAGAAAAATAATTATTAATACATAAATATAAATTCAAATAAATTATATTTTACCTTGAAATAAAATAAGACCCGAATATACTTGTTCAACTAGCAACCGGCATGTCTTTGGACAAAGAAATTTTGTTTTACTAAGATAATATAAGAACCCGCTACACTTGAATGTCTTTCCATGCCTAAAGATGCACGAGTGGGAAGTAACAGCCCTTTGTACAACAATAAGACAAGCCTACAATCCCAAGTGTCATCAGCCGCTAAAGACTAAAAACATTTCATGTTAGAGAGGGAAGATTTATGTACAAGACAGGGCTGAATCAGGAGTCCAGCTGTTCCGATTTGATTGGCGTGCCCGACGAAGATGCACAGCTCCCATTTTGCAGGTAAAGGCTGTTGGCCACCATCGAATCGCTCACCAAACCGACATCAACATCGTCGAAATTGAGCGTTCCACGGAGCTTTCGAGTCCTTTTTTAGTATCACAACCGAGATTTTTGAAGAAAATAAGGAAAATGTAATATAGAACCACACGTTCGGATTCTCAAGCATATAATTTTATTTCATAATTCATAGAAAAATGCAAAAACGACAGGCAAGGAGAAGCATACCCGTTTAAGCGGTTGTTTATGGCGGTCAAGTCTTTTGAAGGGCTCTGATATGCATGAGTACTCTCTCCTACACAAGCATAATAACTTTTGGAGCTGTGAGAGATTAAGGTATCCATCTGTAGAGAAAACAGCAGTATAATATTTAAATAAACAAATAAAGTTTATTAAAAGGATATTTATCTGCCTGATCCACATATTCACAAATCTTCACAGCCAAAATGGCAAGTGATTTTCAATTCACATTCATATTCTACCTTTTCCTTATAAATTTATTTTGATTTTAAGTAAGATTAGTTTTACTTTCTTGACATCTTCTCTTATTATAACTCGACGTGTCAATTTATCATTAGTCTAATTAAATTATATTTATTATATTATAATTAATATAATTATTTATAATATTTATTACACTAATAAAAAAATAAAATTAGCATTAATAATTTTTTAAATATAATTTTTTCAACGATTACAACATGATTCCACCGTAAGTCCTCAGTCAACCCTTGTAAGTAGTGAATCGAAACTGCCAGATGTTCTAATTAATTTGGGTTCGAACCTCAGTGGTGATAATCTTCCATTTATGATACTCAACAACATATAAAACTTTTTTGGATTAGAAAGGTAACAATGAAATAGAGGGGAAAGGCTTCTTAAGAACTAAATTGAACTAAATCTCCAAAAAAACAATTTTTTTAGATGTTAAAGTTTAGCATAACAGAGAGAATGACTCTTAGTTACACGAACGAATATCTATATGCTTTTCACTTTATTTCAGAGCCCATATAATATTTCAAACCATCTACGGTAAGAGAAAGCAGAAGACTATAAGCAAATCATAAATCTTATATGGATTATGTACCTTCGATGATCTTAAGGGAGAGACGTATACATTATGAGCAGCAGAAACCTTTTTGGGAGACATATCGGGAAGGCTTGGGAAAGGAGATCTTTTAGGCGATCCAGGACATGGTGCTGATAGGCCACCACAAGAATATGAAATGCTTATGAGGATTCAAGGCAAAAAAACACGAAATAAATACTAAAGATATTCTTTTAGAGCTCACCATCAGTATTGCTAGAACCTTCAGGAACTCTATTAGTTTTTGTAGTAGGACCAGCAGGGCCAATCTCAACCAGCAGAGGTTTCACAACAGGGATGAACATTTCATTGTAGAATGTGATTATATCAACATGATCTTGTCCGGTCCTCTATATCCAAGCCATTTCAAGAAAAAAATTAATCACATTTCTTTAAATTCTTCTTATAAAGAGTAGATTTTGCACATACTCCATTACGGCGGGCAGGCGACCAATCAACAAAAACACTGCGGAAAACTTGTGTTTTGCAATGTGGTTGTTTCCTATAGTTGTAGATGATTTCTTTAAATGTCAAATTTAATTGCGAAATCTACAACAGACAAAGAAACGTGTCAAGAAAAAAATGGGGGTTAATTGAATCAACCAAGAACTTCCAAGGGATCATGGTAGCAAACCTTTGCAATGCCATAGAAGCAGCAAAGGATGATCTGGTCAATGTGACGATTGAAAAGAAGTGAAGTTTTCTGATTGAGGATCTGTTGAAAAAGGTAGTAGACATTCTCCCTTATCTGTTGAGAAAGTTGCAGCCTTTCAACCATACCACTGATTCTAACCGCAGCCAGCTTAACAATCTAGAAAGCATAAAGCACTTGTTAGCAAAATTAAACCTAGTCAAAACAGTAGAAGTGGATTTTTGAGAATCCAAAGATATCAGTGGTGAGACAGGTATCAAAATGATTATTTGACACAGTCATCAAAATCAGACTATACTTCTATCTGTATAATCTGCACCAAGTAATAAGGTCCAGATGAGTCAGATTAAACTCTTTTACTGACAAAACTTCTATCTGTCTAAATTCTACTTCAATCTATAACTTGAAAATCTGAAGAAACTTTCATAGGTGAAGTAGCTCAAAATAATTATTTGACAGTCATCAAAATCAAACTATACTTGAATTTGTCTCATACCTTGCTAAAGAAAATGTTAATTCCAGTTTCGGCACATGTTTCCCCTCCACCTCCAGGATTAGGACGTGTAGGACTGCAGAAATGCAAATAGAAATTATGAGTTAATGAACTTGACAACTTCTGAGTAAATGAACTTGACAGAAAAGCATAGGCTTCCATCCTCAAACCAAGTACCTTGCAAAGGCGGACTGTAAAGGAGGTGGCAGTAACTTTGATTTAAGATTACTAAAGCCCATTAGTCGCTCCTTCACTGGTGAAGTAAATGAATTTCGATCCACTAACACACTACGATAATCTGGGCACAATCTTTTAGGAGACCTAATATCTCCATTCTGACCTGCATGATAATAATTTGAAAAACTACTAAGAAAATAATAAAATGTGTCCATTTATGTTTCATATGGATATCAATATAAAATAAAAGAACAAATATTGTATGTCAAACCTTATTCGACAAAACATATTACCTGGGATGATCTCATGCTTTTGTAAATTAAGCACAGGGGGGCACCCAGTACCAGAAAAGTTTATGAGCAATGCAATAGCATCCAATGATGGCATTGGCTCTGCTAAAAACCCTAGGCGGTTTATTTCTGTAGCAAGACCCGGCTTTGCAACTATCAAAGAATTATACATTGATGAACCCTTTTCCCACACCATACTCTCCAACAATCGTTCTTCCAATGAATGCAGGTGTCGCCTCAATTCTCTAGGAAGAGATTCTTCGTGTCTTATGAAACTCTCAATCACCTTGCTAAGATCAAAGGCTGTAATGCCAGTTCTTTCCAACACTGCAGGAAACAACATTGTAACAGTTTTGTGTGTTGCCAGTACAAGTTCTGAAGAACAGGCCAACATACACCTATGGAACCTCTCATTGCTTAGTAAAGACGTCAAATTATTCGCATGCAATATTTGAGCCTCTGCTCTGCACATTGCTTCCAAAACTCGGTAATATAACTTCAGTGCTTCTAGTCTTCGTTGCTCTGCCCAAATGTTGTCCATGAGGTTGGCATTGTGTAAGTTTCCATTTATACAATGATCTCCACGAGAACTATTTGGAAATATGGCCTCTAGTATAATAAGTGCCCTACGAACTACATCATTATTTAGATCTCTATCACAAGAAGCCAGAAAGTGTTCTAACTCAGCTGAGGGTCGAGCTGGAAGTGGGGAAATAACAGTACGGAGCCACTTTGCTGTTGTCATTGCTGTGCTTACTGGCGTTGCAGCCATCTTAGAGTTTGGAACTCCATTGGCTTGAGAAGCAGGGGAACGAAGAGGAGAGAGAGGGCTTGTTATTGTCCGAGCTGGCGATCCCAGTAAATCAAATTTTCTCTGAAAGGAAAAAATTAAGCGATGAAACAGGCCTGTAGATAGCATGTTTATAATGAAATGTGTTTTTCATAAGGTAAAAAAGATCGTATCTCATATTCATACCTTGACGCCAATTACGTTAGTGGCACCTGCAGACGAACTTCCAGAACCAAGTAAGCTGTCTTCTTCATAGATGAATACTCTCTCATCAAGTTCACCCTTATTCCTAAGTGCATTTTCATAATCCTTCTCTAAAATATCTAAACTCGATGATAAAGATGATCCCTCCATAAGATCTTCGAAGTGGGTCAAACCATCTACATAGAAAAAGTTAACATTAAATAAAAAATATAGTGCATGAAACATATCAATATTACATGATATCAATTACAAAATTTGATTTTTTAATGTGGAACCTGTGTCAATATTCCTCAGACATTCACTAGAACATTCAGAAGCTGGACATGATTTCTTCTTCAAAATGTCTTCAATCAGATTATTAGCCTTTTCCATTGTTTTCCTCAACTCTTCTTCTGAGGTTTCATACATGTTGCAAAGTGATCCAATCAGGTCTATTCCACCATTGCCTTTCTTAACTGGATTAAGGATAACCAATAGACAGACATAAAAGAAAACATGATCAAATTTCATCTGAAGAAAGAATACTAAGCAATATAATGATGAGGTTCAAAAAACTTTACCAAAGCGTTGAGATTCAAGTATGTTGAAGTTTCTGAATTGGACAGGAAGGTGAATTATCAAGATTGCCTGTAATAAATTTCAACTATTAAGTGTTCTTCGAGCCAATATAATAAACTGTATATTCACAATATGCCAACACAAAATAATGACATCAATTTGATGCACCAACTGATTAAGAATCACTTTTCTAATATCTTCAATAATAGAATCAGTGGATGGAAGAAAATGAACTCACCAAAATAGAAAGTAGGCCATTGGTGCAAGTCACTAAGTCTTTGAAACGGCTAAAAGTATGTACTCGGAGAGCCAAAAATAGCAACCATCCAAACCGTTGGTAGTCTGAAACATAACCTAGAGAACTGAGAGTAGTTGACTGCTTATTGGCATCACCATCAATAGTGAAGAATTCCTGGTATACACGTTTATAGTACCTGCACAAATTACCAAGGGAGATCAATAAACCAATGTTTTGTGGTACAAATTTATCAGATCAATTAACCTGATTCTTAGGTGTACTGGAAAATAGTAATCAGCCACAAAAATCCATCCGTGTAGAAGAAATTAATCCTTGCACCTAAGGTTATTATTAAAATCTTATTAAATTTTCATTCACATAAGTTAATGGCAATTAAGATTTCCTTACCAAAATAACAAACTTTCTGTGCTGATTTATCTTATAAGAGGAGGCAATTCTAAGTTTTTGATGATATTCACTTTGCAAAAGCAAGTAAGAGAAAGCAAACTAACTTTTTCAAATATATATCCCCAGAAATTGACGTAAAATTGAAATTAAAAGACATAAGACCATTCCTCTGGTCACAATACCATTCCGTAGGACAAACTAGAAGTCCGATAATTTCCATTTACTGTTCGCTACATCTGGATTTTTCCTTGTCATAATGGTACTTTCCTCTCCTGGATTATAAACTACAGCAAACTACAAGACTTCTTTATCTCAAGTGTTTAGTTTCAACGGGCCATTTTCTCTATTCATCATCACATAAAGAGATCATTCAATCGACCATCTACTGTGCCAGGGTAAATTTCTAGATATCAACATTTCCAATTCAAGAATTACTGAGAGAAGGGGAACAAAAGTACAAACACCCTTCTTGGCAAAGCAATGTGGGAACGTGTTAGGCCCTAACTTGCCAATGTTGTTCTAGAGCAAAATAAGGAGAAGTGTTTTTACATGACAATACCAGACAAGGCCCAACAACCAAAAGAGGAAATAGATAGAAAAGAAAATGAAGACGAAAAGATACCCACTTGCTTAAAATACTCAGGTGGACAAAATTAGCCTGCAACTCCTTTGACTGGTTAGAAAAACAAATCGGAACATCAACCAGCAGAACAAACAAAAATACTGACAAAGCAATAAAATTTAGTATATAACTGAACTGTAAAAGAGTACCTCAAGTCTACTTTCCCAGTCTGCACCATACACTCTACTTAAAATAGGACCTGCCTTTACAACATATTGAGGCAACTCTTTGAAAAAATCAACAATGCTGTAAAATGCTTAATACATGAGAGTTGAAGTGCAAAAAACATAATATGATAATAATAGCAACCAATGGCAATGAATAGTCATCGTTACATACTTCAGCTTTGCCTTCCTTAAAATGTGGCACAAGTTCAACCCACTATCACCGGATCCTTGCTGCAGACTATCTGTATTATTTTCGATCAACCTTTTCACCGAGTATAAAGTAAATGCAAACCAATACCGTTCTGCTTCTTGAAGCTGTCAAATGTTAAGCCAATTACGTTAGAAAAAAGTGGGGTTCCTCAAAATTGTCAAGCAAAGCAAGGATCAGCAAAACACACTGCTCCGCTCCCTATAGCTGTTATATTTGTCAAAAGAATGTGTTTAGTTTCCCCGAAGAGCTTCAACGCTTGAGCTTGGAAGTTGTCATCAAGAGAGAGCCCGTTCTGCATACCAAATTCTCATTTAGTTTAAAGCTACTTACAAAAGGGATTACATGGTAAACCAAATTGTAAACAAAAAAAGACTTTGCGACCTTGCAAAAATCTGAGAATCGAGCTTCAACATTATCTCCCTCTTCCCCATCTGTATGAGAATTTTGGGACTGGGAGGCCGAAAACTTCAAATCTTCCACCTTATCCATCGTGGTGGACTCGTCAAAACCAAGCTGACACAGCCAAATACAGAAAAGCTTCGAAAACGAAGCGTTCACTTGGTTTCCCAACCTCTTCCTTCTAATCTCAAGGCTGCCCTCCCTCGCCTGAATGTCGGTCCAGCCTACGATGAGGATCCCGTATCCAGCTTCAAAAAGCTGAGTCTAGAAAGGAAGGTAAGGCAGGACAACGGCGACGGGCCGAGGCGACTCGAGGGCGACTCAGCCACTCTCAGAAATCGGATTCAGCAAAAATCCTAAATAAATAACGTGTTTTCAAAACAATGTAAAAAAACTCACAACTCAATGGAGTTTGAGAAAAAAAAAATCACAGATCGCACTGATCTCCACCTCAATTCTCAAGAACTCGCAGATCCATCAAACAATTTCTTCAAGAATGGCCTCCCACGGAACCAAAGCTAAAGAGAGTACCAAGCAGATATGTGACCCCTATCTTCCCCTCTCTCTCCGGCCTCTTTCTACTGCTATGCTTCTCTCTCTAAAAATTTGGGGGGTTTCTCTCTCTTTTGGGAAGTCCTCGATGTGTCTAGCGCGGGAAAACAACATTAACATGGATATCATGTCACATCCATCCATACATACAGACATACATACGATTAATTTAACGACGACACGTCGATTTCAAGATGCTTTTACCGCCAAAATTTGCTGCCGTTACGGGATTCTCTTCGAAGTTCGTGATTCGTAGGACGCCGTTACGACGCCGTGAAGGCACATTCTGTAAATATTATTATATTAACAATATTTTTTGAAATGGATAAAATGAAGCGAAGCAGCTCAAGAGCCTGATTCTTCACATCTGGCCGGAAGGTTTTCCGTCGCGGCGGCGATAAGCAGACGGCGAAGCCGGTGAAGAAGATCCGGCAGCCGGGGAAGAGCTGGGCATTATGAATACATTCTCGGTTTTCTATCATAAAAATGAACCGAACCGAAGACCTGGTATTGGTTCCGGTTCTTTTCATTTCTAATCAAAAGATTATTTTTATTTAACTAAGACCATCACAAGTGAGAGATAATTGTGAAGTCAAAGTGGAAATTCAACGATAATTAAGAAAGGGTTGACTTACTGGAGCATTCAAAAGTCAACCCTGAAAAACCAAGTTTATCCTCGATGACCTTGGACAATCGCTCCGACATTGTCGGAGTGAAGTAGTTGACCCAGTCTCCAACCTCACCCGTTCTGAACAAATTCTTGTTCTCAAAATTCTTGATCGATCTTCCATTTTTGTTCACCTCCATAGCCTTCAAGCTTTCGAAGCTGCAGAGCTCTGCAATCTTCTCGACGACGCCGTCTCTTTCTTCTCCGGCGGTGAACGGAAAACCCAGAAATTCGGCGAGCTTTTTGATCTGATCAACAATGGCGTCCTTCATGTCTTCGTACTTGAGAAACAGCACTTTGTTTGGCTTTTCCAGGCTCGCTTTCCAGTACCCCAGCATATGATCGTAAAAGGGGCCGTACCCTACGACGCCATTGCAGAACATCTCGAAAGCTTCTTCTAGACCGAGAGTGGGAATCAATGGAGATTTTATTTTGTTGATGTAGAGAAACGACGACACAAATGTGTCGAATGGGTTCCTGCAAATGTAAACGATTTTTGCGTTGCTTTTTCGAACCGAGCTAGAGAGAGAATGGAATGGAATGTGGGTTCCGAAGATCCTCGGTTCCGCCATGGCCGACAGATCAGGGTTGCAGGTTTCTGCAAAGACATTGTACTCGATGAACTGGACGAGATCGTGAGGGTTTGAGGAAAACAAAGGATGTTTCTTCGAGAAAACCGAGGTACGGGATCGGTTAACAATGGCGAAAGCTAGAGCTTTAAGCCATGTCGTTCCAGATTTAGGGATCGAAGCTAAAAATATGTCGGAATCTGAGGCTAGAAAGTGCTGTTGAAAGGATAAAATGGCTTGGATTTCGGAGGGTTGACACCAAAAGCGTTGAAAAAAGTAAAGATGAGTAGTTCTCCACCCTCTCTCTCTAGGAAGAGAGAGAAGGAGCTGCTTGCAGCCATGGCTGACCCCATCTTCTTCCTCTTCATTATCTGCAATTTCTCCATCGAGATCAGTGATCGCCATGGGAGGAGCTTCAGGGGCGAGAAAGAATGAAGGTAGCAGAGACAAGACTGGGTCATTATAGAATTGATGCACACTTTAATGTTGTCACCAACCACTGTCGACACCTGAGGATTTAGCTAAGGATCAGAAGGGCAAGTTGCACGGTTTTAGCTGTTGAAATCTAGTTGAAAGATTTAGTACGGTTGTTGAGAATTTTATTGTTTTTGGGTAGGATAATTGGATTTTGGGCAAGTTATGAATTTGGAATGATTTCGGAAAAGAACGGTTTTTTAACTGGGTTTGGATTGAATTTTAACCAATTTTTGGTCTACTTTGAGTTTTTTAAATTTGTTAATGAATACTTTGAATTTGAGCGTAATTTTAACGACTATGTCATTGTTACGACACATGTTGTTTTCCATGATCGTCGTCAATTTGGTTAGGAGACTTTTACGATTTGTACAAAATTAATCTAGGAAAAACAAAGATTGTCTTTTTACTCCCCGGATTAATGACCATTATTAAAAATTCAAATGTTATCGGCTTTTACCATGTTAATTCTATCAGTTTTCATCAATTTAGTTAATTAACAAAAACTGTTAAACATGACAAAAAAATTTCATCAAAACTAAATGAAATCTTGATTAAAAAGTGTTAATTAAAATTATGACAAATTTTAAAATTTGAGATACTTGCTTCACTTTTAAAGTTTAGAGATAATTTAATATTTAACCTAATTCAATTTGGATATCAATATAGAGACCATATATTAATTACATTATTAAATGTATATATTCACTTGGTTGGCAATAGGCATGTAGGCAGGGTCACTTCCACCTGTGATTCGTACGTTCTTTTAAGACCCTCGATTAAATGTTCAACCACATTGCTTTTGGTCTTCAATTTGGTCCCATCGATCGCTTTCTCTAGGAATGAGCAGAGAGGGACAGAAATCCGGCAAAATTAGATGTTTCAGAATTATGGATCGTATGGACATAAAAAAAAAAACAAAAAACTGGATTTCGGACAAAATAAATTCTACCAAGAACAAGGTATGAAATATCGGACGAAGAACAATAAGATCCGAAGATCGTAATTCATCGCGAGGCTGACCAAAAAACCAATCCAAAATAAAAATAATTTGTATTTTAATTTCGGAACTTGTTACGAAATTTACAAATGGAATTAAATTGATAAAAAATAAATTAAAAAAAAGGGTATTAAACATATGGTTCGTCGAATCATATATAACCTTATTTTCAACTCACTGTCTTCACTCGGTCATATTTGTCGATCTCTTCGTTTCCTCTTCGGTTCATCGAGATACTATAAGGTTGGTTCTCTCTTTCCCAGCCTCAGCAAATAATAACTTGGAACTACCATGCTGAAAGGTGGTCCTCTTTCATGTTGTTACGCCGGAAATTGTCGCTATAAAATGGGATATAAGATCCCGAAGATAGTTGAAATCACGCCTCCGCTAGTTTCAGTCGAGGAACTATGTTCATCGATTGGAGTTCCTGCAGATAATTGGCAAGCATATCACTATGGATTAATAAGCCATTCAAACAGCCAACGAAGAACATTTAGTTCATATCTTTAGTAGTTCACAATTCAGTACAAATCCGAAATTAATTTCTTTTTAGACGATGTTAAAGTGATCAGACAAAAGATATCATAAAATATCTCGAACAAATGAGCATCTAATAAATGTGCACGAATTACAGATATTTATTATGTTCAAATATCTTGTAATCTTCATATCATTTCTAGATCCTGCTCCACAATTGCTTCCATTTTTTTCATAATATAATTGCCTCTATATCATTCACTGTCCCCCTACATCTGTGTTAGCAATGAAATTAATATAATATTTTAAGGGTGTTTTAAGAAATACTCATGGATAGGTTTTGTTGTAACTTAATGGTAGTTTTTAGTTTGTAAATAGATAAGAGGGAATTAAGAGAGGTCTCTCAAAAAGAGTTTCGGAAGGAATTGGGAGGTGGGCATATCCTCGAATATCTGCCGAAAAAAGAAGACAGATCTTTGAATATATGCTAAATTATTGTATTTTATGTGTATAAATATATAATTGCGAATGTTAATCTTAATATTTATCTATTTTATTAGAAGATATTGCGATTCCTAACAATCTGCCATATATTACAACGCACAGAAATAGTCCAAATATAACTCTCCTGCTCTTAATGAATTATATAAACTTGTGGACTTAAAAGACAAGAAAATATTTAATCAATCCCAGTTCAGGTAGACTAATGTAAAATTCTAGTTATACCTGAATAAGGAGCTTGCATGCGTATGGGAGTTTCATAGTAGAAATATTATCCCCTTTTTTGCACGAGGAACAAATTCCAGTTTTAAGCTTGTGGTTGTAGTATCCCAATAAACCACAGACTCTGCAAACCTACACCCAAAAAAATCACCAAAAAATTAAAATTTAGGAAATTACAAAATCTGTCCAAGTCTTTAAAGAAGAATGTTACTGCACGGAGCAAGCAAAAAAATAGTTTTTTCTTTCATTTTAAAATAAGAAGCAAATTATTAAATAAAAAAATCATGAAAAGAAATAATAAGATCTCTTCCAAGGGAGATAGGACCAAGTACAAGGTTAGAAGTTAGAACAAAACCCATTTCATTATCAAGAATATATAATTTTAACAAACAAGGCATTGCCAGAGAGAGCACCCATTCAACAACACCTACCTTTCTTATCGGGTAAATTTTAGCTTTCAAACTAAGAAAACTTCTCATCAACAAGTCAAAAGTATGTAAGATGCAGAGAAAAGTTTTAGAAGATGGTAGAAAATAGTTTCAAGTACCTGAACTTCAAAAGGATCACTAGAAATCATCAAGCGCTCAAAAATCAACATGCTAGCTCCATAAGCAATTAAGCAGTCACGCTCCATTTCTCCGACGCGTAATCCTATGTAACTCACAATTAATGAAAAAAAATGATACTGATAGCCTATTGGCTGAACGTAGAATATAAACATAGTATTTAAATCTGTACCTCCATTTCGAGCTCTCCCCTCGGTGGGTTGTCTAGTAAGCATGAGTTTGGGCCCATTTCCACGTGCGTGCATTTTATCAAGGACCTATCAAGATAATTATCTAAAATTTGGGAGAGACATATAATACTCCATAAGCTTATAGGTATGATGGAATTATAGGTCAAGTAAATAGCACTAAACAGAGGAAACGAGAATAAGCAAGTAGAGACATCTCATCCGCCAAGTAAATGAACTAGGCAAACTTCAGTCAAATGATTTTTGTTGGATGGAACTAATTTCGCTCATAATCTGAAAAATCAAAATGCTGCTCATAGAAGGTTCAACCACTATTCTAGAAAATTAAAAAGAAAAGATCTATTGAAAGCTTAATAACAAGGTAGCCCAAACAATGAATGAAAGACAAAAATCCTTGCCAGAAAGAAGAAAGTTAATCGAGCTAATTTGAATCAATAAATTCTTTCTTTCGTGTAGTCCTTCCAATTTTTATCGATATGGTTCTATCATTAAAAGATATCTAACTTTAGGTTAGAAAGTTAACTAAAGCGGCAGACTGAATTCTTGGGACTGGTCACTGCCAACATAACTGATCGAACCTAACATTATTTGAAGAGAAAACTAATGTACTCAGATCTTTCAGAAAAGGAAGGGATTTGAGAATCCTTTAACTAGAGAAAGAAATCAGGTTTAGATCAAGCATGCAACACAGTCGAAGGAGGAATGAAATCTCACCATGTGTTTTAGCTTCTGGTAGTATATAGGTCCCATGAAAATGTATGCTTGTAATGGACAACCTGTGATACCTGGAAAAGAAGATGAGATATTGGTTTTGGGGTGTTGAACAATAATACTATACAACACAAAAGGCTGAGTACCTCTTCTCTACCAGGTGATTCAAAAGCATTCAAATTGTGTCAGTCAGATTCAGAAAACCATAAAAAGTAAAAAATAATAGTACTAGGGACACCCTCTACTTTGACTATGTTAAAGTTATCATGTAATGTGCCAGTTATTCATCAGTTCAAACATTTGAAAAGATCATAAAAAGTTATAAACTACTTAGATCAATGAATAAATGAAATATAACAATCATCACTTGACCAAAAATGAATAGTGACTTTAACTAAAATCAGCACTAAGTTTGAATGAAAAGAAACAAATTAGAATAAAAAAATATTATCCATCAGCTATATACTAAACAGAGAATCCACCAAATAAAAACTTATGTGCTAGAGTTGGACGCATCTCTGCTCAAAGAGTCATTCATTGTTGCCTTCCTAAATTTTGAAAGAGCCCGTTGGGGTTGTAAATTTATTTTAAATATAAAATTTCTTGGAAAGAGAAAGATGACAAAAGCAAAACAGAAGTAAGACAAGGAGAGGGAAGGTAAGTCGATAAACTCCGTTGCCCAATCGCAAAATGCTTCTTATAATAAACAAATATACTTAAGAAATTATTTATTGAAGTAGTTTTATGGCATTTTGGCAAGAGGAAATTGAGATTTTTGAAGATCTTTGTAGCTTAGTCTTTTTCTGCTTTAATATTATTTAAAAGCACTATCCCAAAAATTTACTTTTTCCAATAGGGAAGGTCTTGCAAATTGGTTTAATTCCTTTGTTCTCTTCCAAATTGTTTAACACCCTATCCCCATAATCGTCTTTTAAAAAAAATAATTCATTTCTTAGAAGAAGGATTTGACATGGTTGCTTTTCTTTCAGACATCCTGTGGGAAAATGCCATAAGCAACCATCATTGTAACTTCAGACAGAAAAATAGGCATCAAAGACAAATTCGGCTACAATCAACAGCCGCACATCACCGCCTGATTCTAAGCAAAATACGATTTCAAGGAAAAACTGGCCAACATTTTAGACTTAAAAGCATGTTTTTTTTATTTTAATTTTCATTTTTTACGCAAAAAGTAACAAGGGGCTACGGGAATGCTGACTGAATTTCAAGAGTATTATACCAAAAAAAATACTGAGAATACTATACGTTAGTGAGCTAAAATGGTATGTCGAAGTACCTAACCACCTGTGAAAATAAAAATATTATTTTTGACCAAAATAAAAATTACCTGAATAAAGAATGTCTTTTCCATTGTAGCTAAAGCCTTTACTTACAAGGGTTTCACTGTGATGAAAAATGAAAACATGATCAGCATCAGAAATCTCAAAAAATTAAAATCTAAATATTGGTTGATTCCTGCACCTTATAGCTTCCACCGTATCAGCATGTCCACTTGGTTCACCAAAAGCACTACCATAATGAAACCTACCACATGAGACTCCAGCTTTTCCCCCAAGAAGTTCTATCATCTTACCCACTGTCATTCGACTGATAAAAACAGCATGAACACGAAAAAGTAAAATAGGGCAGGTGAAACATTAACTCCAGTTAAAAAAAAATAATTGTACCTTCTGTAGTTGCTTTTAGTTTAATTAAAAAACTACTTTATTTGTTTAACTTCGACAGATAATTCATCACCCAATTTTTATAACCTTTTTTATCAGTGCAAAATTTCCTACTAGTACAAAAACAAAAATCTAAAAGATGTCAACAAACTGAATTTCATTTGATCCAACAGAAAAATCCAGAATCAAACAGCACTCGCCAGGAATACGAATTCTCACGAACATTAAACCCAGGAAGTAAGGAAAGATCAGAAATATTAGACAATGCCTAAGAAGGTTATCTGAAAAACTGGAATAGAGTTGGCATTTTAAGGAATACCAGCTCTTTTACACGAAAAAAAAAATCTAGCAAAATCTTTTAGCTTGGGGCATGAAATAATTTTCCAACTGAATGAAGAAGGCAGGAGAAGCTAATAAGAAAATAATATGGTCGAAACACGTTAGTGTAATATCATAAAATCCAAAGATACATAAAATAGCCAAGTGTAGGGCTTACTAAAAACAAAGCAAAAGAAAACAAAATAGTAGAAAATGGAAACTAGAGATCACCTTGGAAACCCATGAGGATTCATGATTAAATCAGGGCAAATTCCTCGTTCAGAAAATGGGAAATCTTCCTGTTGAACAACAGTACCGCACACACCTTTTTGCCCATGTCTACTACTAAACTTGTCACCAACCTAGCGATTGCAGGAAATTGATCTTGCTGATTATCAATGAAGTAAGGCATTCCACAGCCTATACAATTAAAAACAAGGCTTGCGTACCTCTGGTCTACGGGTTTGGCGAATTATGAACTTAACACACAGACAATCTTTTTTATCATAGCTAAGAGTGACTCTGTCAACAACTGTCGGCTCCCCTTCAGAGCCTTTAAACGTCTGTCTACTGGACCTATATGCACTGTATTTCGAAATTAGGGTAAGCAACCATGGGAGGTTAAAAAAACTCACCAGAAGAGTTTAAAAACAATTTTCTAACCTATCTGGCAATTTGACGGTTCCCATTTCACCCCTTGTAACGATAGGTGACTGTTTATTGACATAAACGTCATTGGGTCTTATAATTTCTCCAGGAGCAGCAAGTCCATCGTCATCCAAAATCTAGACAGGAGCAGATGATAACATGAAAATACATTATTATAAAAGCAACGGGAATAAGCATGCTGCATTTTTTTAATTATTTTATTTTATTTCATGGTTTCATAATAAAAAAAAAGAAAGAAATTTTACTACATAGAAGCATGTTTGTCTCCAAAGTTTCTCTTTTTTTCAAAAATATGAGTATAGAGGTTCATCATTGTTCCACACTGTCGGTTCTTTATCTAGCAATAAAAACCCAAAGGATGACAAAATATAGAACTTTGAAATTATGACGTCACTTAATGAAGATTCATGACTAGCTCCTTCAGGAATAAAATAATACGCTCAACCTCTGATGAGTCATGAATATAGATACCATCCACCAGATATTTTCAATGCTCAATTCTAAAATTACTGTCTATTAATTTTATTTTTTAATTTGTATAAAATACCACAGTTTTAGAAGGAAACTTTACGTGTATTTCATAGCTGAAAAATTTTCATTGGTTTGGCGTTATCCTTGATGTCCTGGTAGAAGAACCCAAGATAAATTGGCAGAATAGATAGAGGTCAAACGTGTACAAAGATTTATTACCTTCATATTCCCATAATTGTCTCCATTTCTATCAGGCTTGATTATTCTGTCCGATGTACCATTGTCATATTTCTGATTGACTGAAGTATATCTGTCATGAAAGAAAAAAAAAAACAAAGTTGAGAAAATATACACTCAGTCAATGAAATATCAAACCATATGCCATCTAAAAGGTAGCATAAGACAACATATAATTTGGAATATATGAAAAATGAAATCACAATAAATAAATTTTTCGTACTTCTTCAAAACAATACAACGACCAAAACCACGATCTAAGGAAGACTTGTTCATGACTATTGCATCTTCGATGTCATAGCCACTGTAACTCATGACAGCAACAGATGCATTCTGTCCTGCTCCCAGTTTGTCATATCCAACCTAAGAGTAGAACGATTAATTTATATTCTTGATGCCACCAATGTTCAAAATACTCTGAATCGTACTAACCAGTTCTATACTTCTTGTGGTTAATAAAGGCCTTTGAGGATACACCAACAAGTAGAGTAATGTGTCCATTCTACATAGCTGTTAAATAAATAACAAGTAGAGTAATGTGTCCATTCTACATAGCAGTTAAATAAATAACAATACATCAATATGAAAAACCAGGTTTTAGAATCACCAAGAGAGCATAAAATAAATGAGTAAGAGTATCAAGAAAGGAAAAAAGCTTCTTTAAAAATAAAAAAAAATAGGAGGGTTCACTTTAATTTACATTAAGTTGATAATACTTACAAAACCAAATTTTTTTGAAGATTTCAATCCCCAACAAGCATCGACCAAGAATGATATTGCATTGCAAATACAACTAAGTCTAACAACAGTAATAATCAAGTACTATCCCGTGGCACATCAAATGCAACTTGGATCATATTGAGACAATTAAGGAAACAAATATGCTTTTTCTAGGATAAGATATCTTCAATAGATATCTTTGAAAAAAAAGGTAACGGAAATAATACAAGTATCTCTTAGATCTTGATTGTGGGTAATGTTTAAACTAGGGACAAAATCCAAAAGAGGGATCCTTTAAAATAACTAAAAATGATAGGTGGTATTACTTTATGTGGTCCTAGACATATCTTTTTGCATAATTGAATTGGTAAGTAAAAGCACTGCTTGGGAGACAAAAAAAGGATACTTGCCTGATTATAAGCAATATTTCCCATGGCTTGCTTCCCCATAGCGCACTGAAAAGATAAAAAGAGATTGTAGAACGTATGGCAAACTATATTCAGAAAACTGAACTTGCATTAAAGGAACTACATAAACACACCTGGTAAGTATTTCGAGGCGATTGATTATGATGAGGATATGGAATTAATCCCGCACAAACACCTAAAATAGTGAAGGGCTCTATTTCTATATGAGTTGTTTCTTGTGTAGCATCTGCCTCATATAAAGCAATCTGGATAACACAACACAGTTAGTTTCCTTGCTAATTTCAGAATTTCACATAAGAAAAAGTTAAAGAAGTTAGAAGCAAACCAAAGCATTGTTTTCCTCGTTGACATCGAGATACTCGATCAAACCTTCTCTTAAAAAATCATCAAATTTGCGGACTCCATCCTACATGGGCATAAGTATAAACCATAAAATACAAGAACTTAATATTACGAGATGTAAGATACACCGAACACTTACCACTAGCTCCTTCATATGATGTTCTTTGATCCGTGGCACACCATTGTCCGCAATAACAAGTGGACGGCATACTCGTCCTCCATCAGAAGCAATGTAAACACAATGCTGTTTTAATTGTATTTATATGAGGTCGGAAAAAAAAGGGATAACAATACCTTTAGAAAAAAAACAAAAATTGACTGGCAATACTTTAAGGTTTGTCCTGTGTTTTAGGGTTTTATTCTAAACGTACAACTTTGTATTAATGAATAATGAGGATCCTGAACTTGCTTTCCAGTAAATTCTATCAATACCAATTTAGTTTCTAATAAAAAAAGGACTTCAAGAACCCCATGCCTGTACCAAAAAAATGAGAAAACCGTACATTTGGAAAAAAGACCTCTTCAAACGCTAATTTCTTGTCTTTCCTATATGTACCATCTGTTTCGTATTTGAAATGTTTGTGTGCACATGCTTAAATTATATCTCGAATTCCAATATATCCGGAGTCACAGAAAGAGAATAGATGACCGCTGTCACATTCAACTATATCTTCAGTAAGAAATAAAATTACAGAGGCAAAATACTGGTGAGAGGCAAGGTCTTCAAATGTGAGAAAGTTACACGAATCAATGACCAGTTACATGCACATATCATTGTAAACCTCTGGGATGAATACATGGGTGACATATATGTTTTACATGAATCAATTCACTATGAATAACGGAGGAAGGGCATAATAGAGCGATAAAGAAATAATTTAGCAATACAACCTGAGCTCCTGGAGACACCTACTGTACTTGCTATTAAAAAAACATTTACCTGCTTTTCATTGACAAATATTGATACAAACTCGCCAAGTTTTCCAGCTCTCCGCAACATTCTCATAGCAGTAGCAAATCGCTTGAAACAAACATTAAACGAACTTAAGATAATAGGATAAAAAAGGGAATTAGCAAGTTTTAAAACCAATCATACTCAAATGCAGCCTATGATGAGAAAAATTTATATTATTATAATTGTTTTACATATTCAAAGCAAATTCATCCATAAACAATTATCACCTGTGGTCTCCTATGCTTTCCAAGAATGAGCCCATTCAATATAACAAGAAATGAGTTTGGCGTGTGAAGCTCTTCGGCTGAAAGAAGTTCCAAGTCTTCAACACCCAAACAGTAACACTATTTAAGAATAAAACAAAAATCAGCAAAAGATATTATGCAAATGTCAAGGCAAGTTTATACTTCTCAATCACTTTTTCCTTGGTTGTAATAGATGGAGGACGTCTTCATAATTTTTTTTAGCTGGCAAGCAAGAATGAACTAAGTAAATTATACACAAGTTAATGAGCAAAGATCAATAGTGCATGCTCTATAAAAGAAACAAGTAAATGAAAAGGGAAAATAAGATGAACAATTATTTGTCCTTATAAAAAAAAAATTTATATAAAAAATGTTTTACATACAAGGGACTATTTTAAATAAATAACCAGCTCGAAGTTTAGTAGGAATCATACCAGTGATATTAATGGACCTTCTTCCTCATCTGTCGTAACATGAGTCATTAAGGCCAAGTTTTTAACTAGTCCACAAGCTTCTCCTTCAGGAGTATCACATGGGCATAGCATACCCCACTATTCAAAAATGTTAAACATAAACATGAGAAAATGCTTATAGAAACACCTTAAAGAATAACCTGATAACCTTGTAGAATTGTAATGATAATAAAGAGATTTTCCAAAGATGAAGATGCACAGTACTTGCCTGGCTAGGTTGTAATGCTCTTGGTCCACTTACTTTTCTGGATTTCTCAAACTGTGGAGAAATTCGAGTCATATGGCCAAGAGTCCCTATAAAAGAAAACCTAGCCAACACCTACGAGGGTTTATTAATTAGTTCTTTGTTTTCTTAAATAAAAGAACAGTTAGAAACCAAAATTACTAAAGTAAAGCAATTACAAGGCCTTATCTAGTCAATTAAAAAAAATTCATGTTCATGGGAAAAAGGAGAGAAAGGAATTCTTTACAAAAGAGTGAAAATCAAAAAGCACGTTTGATATAGCTTGGTCCATTGAAATTGAAATGATCACTGCATAGCATAACCATTTACTTATTTCGTTTTCTTGTCAATAAAAGAAATTTATTGAGAAAATAATATACAAAGTGACAATAGAGAAAGAAAAATTTTAGTTTGACTTCACCACATTTTCATATCAATATGTGAAGTTACGTAGAATTCATGCACTTCTCACTCCTTTCTCAATCTAGAAAAAAACAATAAATTAGAGAGAAAAAATCCAACAACAATTAGTAATAAAAAGGGAGATACTAAATTTCATGTAAGCGGGACAACCAAATTCATCATTGTATTCATCTTCCATTGGAAAAAAATTAAAGAATTTATCAGCTTTTGAACTTTCTTTCATCAGTAAAAGGAAAGCAGGCTCCAAACCTTTTTTCTAATAATATCCAAAAGTATACTTATCATCAAATTTTACTACAATGTTTTTCTTAAAAAAATTGCTAATTTTTTTTTTATTTCTAATTATTCTTTAATAAGGCATATTCAAGATATTAAACTATTTTTTGTGAAACATAAATTTAGACTAAAAAATATTAAGTTTGAAAACATTAAAAATAAAACTATTAGACCAGTAAGATATCCATTAAAATTTTATTAAAAAAATTATAGACACAAATGTTAAACCATTTTTTTCCAATTATGATGCCCGCTCCCTCTATTTAAACATATATTATTTGAAAAATCAAATACTAAAAATTATCTACAAATTCAAAAATAAGGTAAAAGAGTAAGTTTTTCAATGGTGATAAAATAAATACAAATAGTTAAATAGTAAAAATTAATAGAAAAATACAAAGATAAAATTTTAAAATATTGAAATACATTTTTAAATTAAAAAAATAATTTTGATCATTTCAAAGGTTGTTGTTTGTGACGGAATATAGAGAGAAATAAAAAGTTAAGATATAAGATATCGACTTTCTTCATTATCAAAGGAAGAAGAGAAACACCTGTGACATTCCTTTCCTGTGCATCCTGAAACGTTTGACGTCCCAATTACCAGTAGAAAGTGCTCTTTCCAGACCATTTGTAATGCCATCCTTCTTGATTAGCTATTACAAGTGTAAAAGAAAAACTAAAATCAGAAAATGTCAAAGCCTGAATCGGCATGTCTTCATGTGCAGTTTAAAACAAACATATCTCCACAAATTTTGCAACATACAACAGTAAATTTTGATGGAAGTGCAACTTGTAATAACACAAGTTTTGTAGAAAAATATAAATATTAATATATACTTGCAAATCAGGGCATCGGAAGCTGCATCACAAACATATCCGAAATGTATTGCATAACTAATCACATTCCCAGGATCAAACCTTTAAGAAGTTAAATGCACTAGCCCGGTCATGTTTCTCAAGAGTCTTGTCTGCTGCAATCTTCGTTTCACTCACCATTGTCTTAAACAGATCCTACAGAAGGACACAATTGCATAAAATAGTCACAGCCAAGAACAAAATGATGAAAGGATTGGCATAAAAGAGTATAAATTTAATTATACCTCAAAAAGGAGAGAAATTAACTGACCAGATAATTCCAACCGCTTATTACCCACATAATCCTATAATTCATGAGAAAATGACAGTGTAAACTATCTGCACAACAATGCGATACTCCAGACGCAGGCGCTTAAACATCAAATTAAAAAATTTATTCTAGTGTGCAAAGAATGAACCAAAAAATAATGGTCAGATAAACTAAGCTTTCTAGATCAGGTCACATTAGTTCGAAATATTGAACTCCTTGCAGTAAATCTTAGAAAAATACGGAGAGAAGAAATCTCCTAGTGTGCAGAAAATATATGATGAACTAAAGTGTAAAATCTCATAAAAATAATGTGAAGCAACTGAAAAAACATATCAACCAATAGTACAAAGACAACATTTCAAAACAAAAGTTTTCACACCAAAAAAAAATCTAACAATTTACAGTAACAAGTTCTTGCAAAAACGATTTTAATTCTACTAAAGAAACTTATTAAAAAACGATTCTAATTCTACTAAAGAAACTCCCTATAGCTTTTGTATATATGAAAACAAAATTTACACCGTATATGTGAAATTTTCTATAAGAAAAAGATAAAATTAAGATTTAACCTTTTCTTCCTTTATTTGAATAGCAAAAAGATCAGCTATCATTTGATTTTAGGACTATAAAAAATAAGATAAATCCTGAATTGTTTGGTAGTATATGCTCTTTTTACAATGATGATTTTCACATTATGCCAAAAATTGTATAATTTGACATTAAACCCTCAAGTTCTAACTATTCAACAAATTAGTGCAAGTAAAAAAGTTGAAGAGTGGAATGGTAATTCATGCCTTTTTTGGCATGAAACTAAATTCAAGATGTTTAAGGGGGAAATAAATTTTAATTCTAGAGGAGATTCCATTGGCACCTCCCAGCCCAACCAAATGATCGTTGCATACCTTGTCATCCATTGCATCCTTGTTTAAAAGCGCATCCATCATCCGTCTTAACATCACAGCAGCAAATATACATTTTGGACGAAAATTATTATGACGCACCTGCAGAAAATTCAGATATCCCAAAAGAGAAATTTTGGTGCAGTCTTACATGAAGAGGTTGAATCAACATGCAAGGAAACATGAAAACTCACTGGGACATTTGCCAGAAATACATCACGAAGAATTGCAAAAGCTCTACCTTCCTATACCAAGAAACAATGGGAATATTATAATATAAGTTGCCACCATAGCATAAGATAAAACCATTGTAGTCAAGTATGCTATTGAAATAAAGAACAAAAAGAGATTGTAAATTTAGAGAAATTTTAGATAAAGAACCTTATTTGCAGAAGCACTAGCATAGAGAGATTTCTTCACCTGTAAACCATGTAACAACATAATGCACAAAAAATTAAAAATTATTAATGGCTGGAGTAAAATGAACAGATTATCATCAGGATTTCGATTAGAGGCTCGGCTTTTCAAGAAATTTAGATTACAATCATCAAATTTGTCTCACATTTAATTTCGTCAGATGGCATTACTCAAAGACAAGTTTAGCACAACGTGAGAAGCTTGTAGAAGAATGAAATCATTGCTGCTTTTGGATGGCATGGGCCGTATGCCCAGAATGCATGCGGGCTTCTTTATCTTAGGTTATGTTTTCATAGATGAAAACAGTTCGTTTCGGGGGAAGTGAACGTTCAATTTTCAATACTTTGACAACTGTCTCATGTATGGATCTTTTCAATTAGAAAGAAAAGGAATATAATTGATTGATTTGATTCCTATTTATGTGATCACATTGCGCAATGGAAGGAAATTTAAAACAACTTAAAGAGAAATACATGCGTCGATCATTTATTGCATTTGAACCTAATGGCACCCTAAAGAAATGTAAAGATTAAGGAAAACAATTTTACTGATCTTCATGGAATAATAATAATAAATGGAAAAATGTCAAAATCCAGCAGTGCATGAGTAGGAATTATATTTTCCTTAGAAAAAAAGGAGTATGCCAATCAACTTAGAAATAGGCCATGAAGCAACCACCGGGTCTTCATGTTTGATGGTCACAAAATATTACAGTTTGAAATCTAAAATAAATTAGAATCTATTTTATCATTCAAAACATACCTTGGACTCAAGATACTGTAAGGCTTGTTGTCTTGTATATATACCATCCTTGGAGCATTCCTTGAATTACAGATTATTTTTGGTGTTCAGAAGAGAGAAAACAAAATAAGTTATATAGAAGAAATTTTGAGAATCAAGGGAAACAAATACAAGCCTGGTAAGTATAAGATAGAAAAATTGACATTCCTGAAGACTAAATTAAATTTCCTGGAAAAATCTAAGATTTCTATGTGCAGAGAGCCAAAAAGAAAGGACATCTAAGTTAGTAGAAAATTCCCATAAGAAAGGGTAACTGTTGTTGCCTGTTGGGAGGACAATAGAAGAATTGTTCCCAGACTGCTTAAGGTATAACATTTTGTAACTCTGTCCAAACGGGATGGCTAAATATCAAAACTTACGACCTGAACATTCCTCCAAAAACAGAACTAGCAACATTCTGAAAGCTTTGTTGTCTCCATCAGTTCGTCAAATAAAAAATACGTGAAGAGCTCAACAAGAATAAAGAAAATGCCTCAGCAACTCAAAAAACATTCATACCCAAAAACAAGAAGAAAAAAAACCCTACCGGATAAGGCGTTGTCAAGTTTCTTTATGATTGTTTTGAGTTTCACAAAACTGGAGATAAATTTTTCATAAACTTAACTTTTTTTATTTTTGTTAGATTGTTTTTTAATAAAGAAAAAATTACAAGATAGGGAAACACAGGCACTTGGTTGAAACACAGAGATTTGTGATAAATATACATCCAATTCGTCAAATAAATAACTCCTCCAAATTACCTCAAGCGATGGCAGAAGTAAGGCACCATAGCGAGGATCTCTTCCAACCATTTGAACAACTTCTTGATCACTTTCCATTCCCATAGCTTTCATGACCACCATGATTGGAATCTGTGGTACAGTACTAACAGTTACAAGAGGAATCAAAATAACTCATGCAATAAAAAAGTTACAGCAATTTTGTATTTTTTGTAAGAAATATAATATTTACAAAAGTTGATAGGTTTATTAAAGATACTTTTTATAAATATTGAAGTAAGTTAATCGTTCAGATATTTTTCATAGACAGTATGGTTTAATGGTCGTTACACATAAATATCTCAACTTTAAAAGAAGCTAAGTTATGAGACAAATTTGCCATCACATCATCTGATTGCTACTAATCTCAAAAACTTAACCAATTGAATTGAGACAAAAAAATTAAAAACATTAGGGAGAGCCGGTAAACAATATACAATATTTTGTGGGTGTCGCAGACAACCTTTTGGGTGGTAAATATGTTGAGCTGAAGGTACATCCTCTCTTTTTCCATCTTAATAATTGTTTTGCTTTTTGTTGCCTCTGTGCTGCTGGTTACAGATGCATTTATGCTGGATAAGAACAAAAGACACCAGAGTACCGAAAATGAGGCATCAACAATGTACAGTATGTATCAGCTGGACATTCAAAGTTAAGTAAAATGACATTCTTTACAAACATAGAATGGCGACACACTGACTCCATCAAAGAAAATAATTAGCAATAAGTGTTGGTTCATCTTTTATATCAATCAATCTAGTGAGAGTTACAATGGTCGCCAAACTAATTAAGAAATAATTTAGACCAAGAAAATAATTAAACCATAAAGAATAACTCACTTCCCCTTCTTGTCAGTATCAATGATAATCCTATTTTTTGAAAGCTGTTCTTGAATCAAAATTACCTGAAAGAGACGTGGCCATTATAATACAGCAAATACCAGATATATATAGGCATACAAATAAAACAAGGACATTTAAATCTAAGTGTTGTAAAGTTCGTAATGCCAACACAACGCCTGATGCATTTAAGAGATAATGAACAATTCATAATTTTCTTGTATAAGAAATTAAATACATTGGTGGGTCTGTGCCCCCTTCAGTTTTATGTGTGTGTAGGATGGAGGAACAAAAAGATAACTCTTCATTTAATTCTTTTTACCTTCTTTAGAAAATTAAAAAAAGTTTTGATTTGAGTAAAGAACGAGATGCAGAAAATAGCAACATGAGAAACTCTCAAGGAGGCCTGGTCTTTTTGTGCTAACCAATTATGAAAATGCTGCCCTCTTCATAGTTTCAAGGTTTAGAAAATAACTGGGAAATCAAGACTCGTAATAGGCTAGATAATACCAAGAACTACAAAACAACATTAAAATAGGAGATTCTTTAGTCTTCCCTATCTCCAGAATCACAACACTTTCTATCATTGAAATTGCATGAGAATGAACTAATTCATTGAGAAACATTTTTTTAGAGAAAGGGAAGTACATATCGTTTGTGTCAGATGTTCGAATCTTATAACAGCAATATTTGTATATTAGTGATAATATTAGTATTGTCATCATCTACTTCGGAGAGTAAGTGCTACATGTCATTAACTAGTTTATATTCCATTATCATGCAATTGGTATAAAATAATTTCCTAGCTTCCAGCTTTTGTACTATTTAAAGGTTGTTGATGCCAGTATCCAATAAATGAGAGAATTTTATTCATCTAAAAATTACTTGGCATCGAGTTTCTTACTGACTGTTCTTCACCAACCTCATAAACCCAGAAATTTTCAATATGGTGGGATCGGAATCAGACCCTGTTCAACCAATATTGCAGACTGCTACATCTGATTTTTTTGGCAGCACATCATTGCAAATCAAAACTTCACAAACTCTCAAACTGGCTATTGATGGTACAGGAAATTTTGATTTAGTGAAAACCTCAAACCTGATGTAAACCACATGTCATTTCCTGTGTGGCATTCTTTCAATTCTTTCTTCACTATTTAGCTGCGACATTTTATGGCACCAGCAATTCTGAAGCCTTTTCAGTTTATGCTCACTGTCAACGAGGTTCGGGAGTCTGTTTAAGAAACATACTCAAATCTTTAAGTTCCTCACAGATTTTTGAAACTAAACTTAATTGTGGCAACTAAAACAAGGCGATCATGATGTGACCATGCACTAGAACAAGATGGCCTCTCTCTGACAGGCCTTTGATAAGTGCTGCAAAGACATTTGGGACACCCTAATCAACCTTGTTCGACAAAAAGTAAAGAGGGGAGAATCCACCTAAGGAGTAGAAAAGTCTAAGATGACCCTACACACGTCAATTGGTTCAACAAAAGGTTAGCAAGTCTACACTAGAAAGCCTTGGCTCACGAAGGATAAATTGGAACATCTAGTACAACTACTTGAATCCTATGTTTCCTCCAAGTCATCTTTATTTGATCTATTTGTACCATCTTGTTCTTTTGCTAAGAATGGTCATGCCACAACGGTTAGTCTGGCAACAGATTTATTTGTCCCACATTCGACTAGACACAACAGTCATTGCACGTTTGATTAGCCAGGTCCAATATTGTCCTGTTATGATAAACATTCAAATGCTCCATAATGAGCTCTTCAATACTTGAAGGGGTGTCTAGATGCAAACAGGGGTCAGGGGTGTCAGATGGTATGAATGCAAACATGGCAATTACAGTAGATGATAGATGATCTGAAGCAGCACAAGTGGCAACCCAGATGGACTCAAACTCATTACTCGTCTATTAGTCATTTGTTATTTAATACTTCAATTTGTTTTAGTTATTTAATTTATCAAATTCTATTTAAATGGATGATGTTAAAAAAGTTTTGTTATTGATCTAGTGAATACCCTAGAGATTGTTCGAATTTCTCTAATTTCTTATTTCGTTCGCTATACAAAAGTTAAGCTGTAAGCAAGTTGTACATGTTTGATGCAATGAAACCAACTTGATACGGAGTGTAGGATTTTCTAATTTTATTCTAGTTTCATTTAGTGTTAATATCAGTATCAATATCAATTATTTTATTGATAAGTTAATGATAGTGATGTCTCATTTACTAATGTTGATCTCGTTATTATGCAATCAGCTTAAACAAGCTCCCAACTTTCAGCTTTTATTATTGTTTAAAAAGTTGTTGATGCCAGAATCTAATCCATGAGAAAATTTTATTCATCTAAAATTAAACTTAGTTTTTCAAGCTAAATTAAATTTCCAAATTATAAAAATATAATAATCAGCAACCACTCTCTCATAGATCAAGTGTTCAATGCTATCCACATAGCGCTGTGAACCTGAACCTTGACAAGCATTCCAATTAAATACTTCTGTTTATTTTTAATAATAACAGAAAAAAAAAACTTAAATTACAGTTAGAAAATAACCTTCTCAGTTCCCTTGATAACAAAATAGCCTCCAGGATCTAGCGGACACTCACCTAAGGTAAGACATCAATTTTATAAAAATTCTACTTCATACCAAAACACGAGGTGCACAAATAAATGAAATTGCAAACTGCTTACCAAGTCGTGCAAGTTCAGCTTCATCCTTTCCATGTAAAGCACAACATGAACTTCGAAGCATAATTGGCATTCTCCCAATTTCAAAATCAGTCTACAACAGTGGATCTTGTCAAAAACTAGGGATAAATAATCTATCTGATCTATTTTAAAGCATATGAACACACCTTTGTTGTTTTTATTTTGCTCCCATGACTTCCCTCAATATATTCTATGTCAACGCGTATTGGAGCTGCATACCTATCCACAATATAAGCAACATTGAAAAGGTACAGAAAAACTAAATCATTTGAAACTAACTTTCACGTAATGATCAAATCATAGAAAAAAATAAACTATTAGATGAAAACAAGCCCACATGTGAGCTTCTATAACCTATTAGATGAAAACAAGCACACTTGACCATGAGTGGGAGAGGCAGAAAAGCACTCATGAAGAACCATTGTGAAATGTCAGCAAAGAAATACTTATGTGTGTCCTCATTTGGCAAAAATAGAAAAGATTAAATGCCCAAATATACGAAGAAAATATAGTACGTTATGTCAGATAATCGACACATTTGTGGATTCAGTCGCTCAGGTATGCCATTAAATGTCACCGAAGGCTCACCAATTCTTACATCTTTGAACCTGCATAAATGACAAGCATTTAACTATATAAGCTTTCATATCCAATAAACAATGATACATGAAATATTCCTCTCTAGAAAATTATGAACTACAATTATTCAGGAAGACTTTGGAATCCATTTCACAAGTATGTTAAAAAAACATGAAATAACTAACAGAAAAACATTATATCTGCATTTTTTCATGAAGACTTCGCAATCCATTTTTAAAGAGTGTTAAAAAAAGGTAAAGAATTGTCATCTAAGGAAGAATATCATGCAGATCAATGGGTCTGCTGACTGTCATGAAAGTCTTGTCAGTCTGTGGAGTTTGATTTGTCCCAGCCAGCCCTGATTAATCTCGGAATTTAGTTCAGGAGGGAATAGCAATTTGATTCAATTGTTTCAATATTTCTTTGAACTGTTTCGACATCCATGGTCTCAAAAACTCAACCCTCTTTCCACTACTTTTCCACCAACCACAATCATTTTTCCTACAGTAATGTAATCCTGCCGTGCATATTAATCAAGGGCACTGAGTAGTTTTACTTATATGAGATAGTAATAATCTCATTTTTTTATTAAAAAAAAGCCACATTTAACACCATATCGCTTTAATTTTAACGAGTATAAACATCTACATACTTAAGATAAATAGTTGGATCAGCATTTGTAACAATAAGATTGTTGGCACGAACAATCTTCTTGATCTCTGTATTGACGAAGTAGTTGAACGAATCCAAATGCTGTTTCACAAGCCCTCTCACCTATAATTTTACATAACATCAAGACCATTTAAATCATACGTGAAGAAGAAAAATCAAACACTATCGAATCAGTAGAACCTTTCGAGTAGAATAACAAGAAATCACCTTCAGAAATTCTGGAAGAAGTTGGAACTTGTCAACTGGGCGTTTTATTGGAGCAGCAAGGAATTGCTTATCAATGGTAGAATCCGGTATATGAGAGTTTGGAAACTGCTTTCCAAGACGGAACCTGTTCCAAAATCATGAACTTAAAATTCACTCAGCAAATAAAAGAGAACCGTCAAAATCCAAGTTGTTTCCACTCGAAAGAACACATAATAGAAAGAGAGAGAGAGAGAGAGAGAGAGAGAGCTCACATGGAAAGATGATCATCAGACTCTTGCTTCAGACCCATATCAAGAAGAAACTATATAATATTCTCCGAACAGCAACAGTAGTGAACGCAGAAGCTTATGTTAAGGAAGAGTGTAGGTAGTTCGCTTCGCAACAGAAAATCGGTCGGCGGCGGAACACCAAGTGGAAGGGACGGCGGTGGCCGGTGCCAGAGACGGAAGAAGGCCGGCGATCGGGAAGTTTACGTTGGCAGCTTAATTATCAGACAGAACTGGGGTTTATTGTTTAGGGCAAGGGTTTATATTTCCTCCTAATGATAATTAACTTAAGTAATTTAGTTTTCTTAATACTAATTACATTCCTCTTCAAATAATAGCTTAAATTGTTAGTTTTTACATTTCACACCCCAAACTTTTACATCTTAACATTTAGTTTTTAAATAAATGCATTTTTTTAAATATTTCTTAAAAATGCATTTTTTTAAATAACTATTAATTAGTGTATGTGTAGATTATTTTTTTTAGTTTTTTAATCAATGATATTAATTTGATGAAATTTTAATTTTTTAAAATTATGATAAATAAAAATAATAATTTATCTTTAAAATATAAATTTTTTTACAATAAAGACGTATTAAATAATGATATGATTTATCCACACTCACAATTTGCTTAATTTTTCTATCAATTTCTTTGAAATCAAAATATATTTAAAAAAATTATTTGTTAAAATAATTTAATGTTATAATAAATACCTCAAAGGAATAAATAATTAATTTTCAAAAATTATCCTCGTAACCTCAAAATATGTGGAGGAAATGATCAAACTAAAAAGTACGGGGTAACTTTCGAAAATACCTAAAAGTCAAGTTATTATGACATTCACCCCTTTGTTTCATACTATCAAAGATTCAAGAATATTACCTCCGAGACAACCAAACAGTTCACCATCAATTTTTCTTCTGCAACCGCCGGCGACTCCAACTGGCATCGGAGGAAGAGATCATGATTGGTTGGAGTTGAGCTGCTGATTGCGAAGCTGAGGTCGTGGAAGGCGGATTAGAAACGAGTTGAAAGAAGACGAAGAAGAAATGAGGTTTGAAGGTATGGCTGCCACGAATCTGTTAACATTTATTATCTGGTGGTGGATTTTGCAATTTTCATTTTGAATTGTTGAGAAAAGGTCATTCATGGTGGTGCTCACTGGATTCTCGATCGCGTTTGTTTTCTTGAACTAGTTGGTCACCGACGGGTTCTGCTTTGCGATCAGTGAGGGACTTACCAAAATTATTGATATCTACGCCATTCAAACTGGAAATGGTTTGCATTAGATGTCGCGGAGAGGGTTGACCTGGATGAGCACCGTAGAGGCTCCCTAAGCTTCTGTCCTTGGATGATTATGATCCTGTGAGTTTTACTTTTCTATTATTTTAAGTCAGGTTTCCGAGAAACTTGGGGACCAGAATCAGACAAAGGATAAACATCTACGCTTTGAAAATTCGAACATGCATTCCATCCTAGATTAAACGGAAACATTTCTCAAAAATTGGATAGAAGAGGGGATCATTCGAGCCTCTTTCATATGCTCTGATTTTTTCTTTACAAAAAAATCATTTGCTTGTTTATTGGGGCTACATTTACGTTATTTACTTCTGAGAAGCATCGATAAAATCGATTACTACCTTTACATCTTTAATCGAGTCTTGCAAATAACTTCTGGTGTTGTGTGGTCATTTATTTCTTGATGATTATAACGACTGCAGCATTTTTTCCGATGAATGAAGAATTCTTTATTCATATGTCAGATTTTCTTTGGTGTTTAGTTCATTATGAAGAATATTCGTAAACTCTAGTAGAGGCCAAGGTAACACAACAGAGTCCTCGATGGTTGGTTAGTTTGAAGTTTTCCCTCGATGATGTTGTTATTTACTTTTCATTTTCAACAAATTTAGATGGTCACAATCTGTGTTCGAAGCCTTACAGAGATTTCTTTCACAAATAAGTTTGAGTCATGATTGTGTAACGACACCGAATATTAAAATACTTTTTTCCAAATTTGAAAAGTCTAAAATATTTAGATGATTAATTTCAGCAGATTTAAATTCAAGAATGGAAAAGCCTTAAATTATATAAATGCAAAAGTCTTTACTCAAACCCAGTAACTGGGCGAAACTTCAAACATTTCACTTTTATTAGAGAAATTTAAATCATTAATACTTTGTCAATAATTTGAAAACTAATGCAGTCATAAAAATACATGAAAATATTTTATGATTTCTTTCATGAGTTAAGGATACATCTCAGGATCTCCTTCTTGAATTGATCATTATTAAAAATAGAATCTTTGTGGTGGAGGTCCCCGTTGAAATTGATGAAGGAAGAATGAGTTTTTGATTGAGGAGAATAATGGCTCTTTATCAAATCATTCTTAAATGGATTTGTTTTGGTACATTTCATTTTTATTCTACTAAGATATATTTTTTTTATTTTGGTTTGGTTTCATGCGTAGGATTTTTACTAACGAATTAAGCCTAACCGCAAGACACTATCTTTTTAGTTTGATCTGAAATTAACTCAGTGAAATCTTTAAGCTTGAATTTTAAAAGATAACACGCTTGATTTTTCCTTGTCGTAGATTTGCAAAGGTCAAACACTTTGATAAGTAAAAACACTCCTTGATCTTGGGGCAATTGAACTACTCCCATTGTTGAAAGAAGCTCAGGGGTTGATCATCATCGTTTTAGGTATGAATGTCTATTTAATGTCGGATGATTAGTCAGCTTAAGCTCACAATAGGGTCGTGTATTATCAAGGTTGAGACGATTGCCTGAGCCCATTTTCAGGAACAACCCAGAACCAGCGCACAAACCTTATTTTTAGGAAACTAAGCATGAAGGTTTGCAAACTCTTTTTCACATTTTAACGCCATAACATTCAATTCTTTATCTTATTTTAACTTGGAATTTTGAAATGTGAAATGTGCATTAAAGTGGATGCCAAGTCATCATTGGTTGCATATGGTAACTTGTATCATCGTGCATCAATTGAGTAAGGAGTATCACAAAAATGGTTGATGAGGAATCCATAAAAAGATGTTGTTTTCCATGTTTCTCTCATATCCTGGTTTGGTGGAGTTAGAGTATTGCACAAATTATGCAGTTTTTGTAGCTTCTATGGGTTTGGAGCATTTTTATAGCAGCTAATCCTCTGGTCTACAAATTAAAATTGTTTCTCGAGTAACTTATGAGGTTCTAATTTCCTTTTGTGTCCCACTTTAAAATGCTTGGAGCTGCACTTAGACGAAGTTTTTATTTCTTGTTAGGCTTCGGGCATGATAATTTTGCGAGTTAATCCCTGTTTGAGTGTTTTCTTGAAGGAGTTCCATTCAACACAACTTAAATTTGAGACATTTGCATTTTATACTAGTCATAGTTCCCTGCTAAATTATAGTTGCACAGATGCCTGCTCAATTTATTTCGAATCAACTAAGTTAGAGTGAAAACTAGCCTTCGACTAGAGCAGGATCTAGAAAAGATGTCCGACACTTTGAATTTGAAATTGTCACTTCTGTAAGTTTATTTTTGTTGTTCAATGTTTAGTCTGGGCCATTTTTGCTATTTCAAGTAAATGGTTTTATTTTTTTATATAGAGGCAGATGAATACGAAGTCGGCGATGCCCTTTCATGTTTGTCATCTTTCGAGGAAATTATTCAAAAGAATCAATGGCTCAGACTGCTCGAAAATTCCGATAATTTCACACAGCAAGAAAGGTAGATTTTCAGTTCATGAAAGATAATGTCATCAATTTCCCACCATGTGGTACGCAGTTATATATGTGTGAACCGTAAATATATACTTCGATATCATGAAACTACATAGATTCCTATTTTTAAGCTATATATGTTTGATTCTTGGTCATTAAAAAAACTACTCTGTTTGCTCATTTGACACCAATATGATGACACATAAGCCGTTGCAGGTTCTGGGCCGCTGAGTCATCATGATTTTAACGCTCTCACAAACTGTCGAGCCGGGGTGTGGGAGCTCTCGGGCGAGGAATTTCGCTTTTTTGGTGCAAAAAGTCGTTGCAGGTTTTTCACACGATCAAAGGAACGAAGAGATATCGGAAAATGTGATCTTACTTTAGATGCATTCTAAAATCCAAAATATGTAGTATGTTTGAATTTCATTGGCCACTATTAAGAAGAATAAAGGGGAGGAATAGCCACAAGTAAAACTTGCTTACTCTTTGTGAAGCACTCTTCACTTTCTCTTCCTCCAATTTCTTCCACACTCTCTCTCTCTCTACTTCTCTCTCTCTCTCACACAAATGTGAGACACAAATCACAAACCCATTCAAATTTCCCTCCTCTTTGGGTGTTTATTTTGATAATTTATCGGCCAATAATGCATTTCACCAACCTCGGCATATATGGCCTTAATTTGTCGACCATGACTAGCATTGGCACACACAAAAACATGTCACTCGCTATTGGACTGTATCCCGTGAAATTCAATAACGCTACCCACGAAATGAAACACAACTGTGAAACACAAAGGTTAACGATGTCTTTACAAATCATAGCAAATCAGACAGCGAAAATTTCATGTCGAGCATTGAGTTGATCGTGACGATGTAATTACTTTAAATTTAAAAATATGATTTATTTATTTTTCAAAGTGATGATGAAAGAGTAAGATGATTGGTGGATGATTAGATGCCCATTTGGAAATGGTGCTCCACTTAGAAAGTTCCTAATCCATATTTGGATATGGTGCCCTCATTTTGTATCCCATTCTATGGAACCAACATAATTGATGAACCCTAATGTGCTAATCTACTCATTCTCTCTTCAATTCCTCGACGTCATAGACGCATAAATTTTACCCGTGCGGACAAATTTCTTGAGTTTTAATTAAGATGGCATGCAGGGTTTTGCTCTTTTCATTGCCATCTTTCGAAAAATGAATTATTTCTTACGAAAAGTTGCCAAGGTACATTAATCTCTAGGTTTTTTCGTTATATTTGACAAATGGCACGAGCAATTCATTGAAGTACTCGTATTTTCTTACTTTTTGAAGCATTACCCGCGATTAAGATTCGTTTTCTTAAGTTAAATTAGTGGTTTATCCACAACACAGAATTGATCATAATCGAGAAAGTAATCACTTTTAAGATTTACCTTTTTTTTATAAAATTAAGTATTTTTATCGAGGAGGAACCCATTACCTAGATTAGTGGGGACAAGAACAATTAGTTTCATAATAAAAAGAAACTCAAAAGTGCTTCGTTTTTAATTATTAAAGATGCATAGAAAATAGAAAGAGCTCGTGATATAAATTTTAAAATAATATGAAAAGAGTTAATACGACCCTCGATTTTACCATTACATTATTGGTGTCCTCTAATCGAAGCCTCGTCGTTTTGTTTATCGGATCTACTCTAAGTGCAAAGAACTCTATTTATAGATATATGTTTTCGGAGCCATGTGATTTTGTTACGATTTTATTGATATTGTCACGATTGTTTATGTTACATGTTTTTATTTAGCGATATGGGTTGCGATAGTTATGCAATCGAATTACAAAATATTTATTTTTACAAAAAAAAAA